>JBBYHK010189801.1:0-28074 GCA_038382065.1 Adansonia grandidieri | reverse complement strand
GAAACGAAATTAAATGATACAGTGAAGGTTAAAAAAATTTGATCTTAAGATGTTTATATCCTGCCTATATGACTGCTCGACAAATACTATAATATATCTCTCAAGTCTCCTCGATCACGTTTTTATTGACAATGCTTATCAATAGCAACTTGGTGAACCAGAAGATGGTAGTTTTCTCTCTTAATGACAATAGAACTCAAAAAAAAAAAAAAAAAAAGCAAAAGGAAAGGCAAAGCAGTTAAAATGTCGTATGTAAGAATTTAAAAAAAAAAATTCATGTACGAATTCTAATTAAAAAATGTGAAAGAATTCAATCAAATGTACTAATGTGCAAAGATTAAAAAAAGACTATATCAAAATTGAAATTTTAATGTGTGAGGAGTTAAATTGAGAAGTCCTATTCTTAAAGCACCTAATGGAAAATTCCATATTATGAAAATTAAAAAAAATCCAATAGAGAATTCCATAAAAAATTCTAATCAAAATCCTACATTTAGAAAAATTAAAGAAAAGTTACTTATGTGAAATTCAATTTAACAAAATCAAATGTCTCACTGAAAATCGAACATTTAAAGCATATAGTGTAAGATTCCACATATGAAGATTCTGCTAAGAATTATAAAGTAAAAAAAAATCAATGGAAAATTTCCTATGCAAAAAACCTTAATTAAAATCCTATACTTAGGTAATTTAAGGAAAAATTCTAAATGTGACAACTAACTTCACAAAAAGTTCCTCATAAATAAAAATTTACATACAAAAAGCCTAATTTAATAGTTTATATCGAGAAACATATAATTCAAATTTTCTTTTGTAGAAAAAATGCAGTTTATCGTATAATTTGACACTTAATGGTATAAATATCAATATGGAATCTATCTCTCGTAAATTCTCCATTTCCAGCCAAAATATCAATACTTTTTGGACTAGAGTATCAACACTTTAAGAATTGGTATTGATGTGCTAGTATGCAGAAAGCAATATTCAAGTTCTGTTTACATGGTATCAATCTCTACCTCCCTCTTTGAGAGTTTTGACTTTTAGGGTCAAACAATCAATCCTTGCATAGAGGGGATTAATCTATTGGTTTAAAATTAATTGGTTCCCAAATTTGGACATTCACGAGATGTTCGGAAAAGGATCTAGATGAAATTAAGTGTTTATATTCCTTTTTCTTCTCTTTTATTTCTTTATTTTTTTATTATTTTCATCAATTTATTGCTATTAAAATTTTTAGATAATGACATTTAATATAGTTTTTAAAAAATAATTTTATGAATTCATTTCAAATTTAATATATAATTGAATTAAAGTTAAATTTAATATATTTTGTAATTAAATTAAAAGTCTTAGATAACCTTAACAAAGAAAAGCCTAGGTTTTTGAAAAAGTAATTGAATTAACTTTCTATCATAGGCTAATCACTTATTAATACTAACAAAACTAAATTACATCTTTATCCCTTAGTCACATTAAAACTCCCCCTCAAGCTAAAGCAAATATATCATATATAACCAGCTTGTTACAAATATAATCAATTTTAATACCCTTAAATGATTTTGTGAACACATCGGCTAATTAGTCCTGGACTAACATATGAAGTGATAGTCTTTTTGTCTATTACTTTCTCTCACAAAATGACAATTAATCTTAATATGCTTAGTTCTATCGAGGAATAGTGGGCTGGATGCAATGTGAATAGCAGCTTGGTTGTC
Organism: Adansonia grandidieri; assembly: GCA_038382065.1. Taxonomy (NCBI): domain Eukaryota; kingdom Viridiplantae; phylum Streptophyta; class Magnoliopsida; order Malvales; family Malvaceae; genus Adansonia; species Adansonia grandidieri. The sequence continues at coordinate 26,359 of JBBYHK010189801.1, read as the reverse complement.
ACAAGATCGCTTTATGGGTTGAGATAAGTGTAGTCCAAGTTCTATAAGAAGTTTTTTTTTTTTTTTTTTTCGATATCAACTCACAAGTAGCTAATACCATAGCACGATATTTAGATTCAACACTAGACTGCACTATAACATTTTGTTTCTTACTTTTCCACGAAACCAAATACCCATCAATAAAAACACAATATCTAGATATTGACCATCTTTCATAAAGACATTCTGCCCAATCTACATCAGAATCAGTATGTCCTCGATCCTCATATAAAAGTCCTTTCCCTAGAGTATTCTTGATGTAATTAAGAATACGAAGAATAGCTTGTCGATGACTTTGCCATGGATACTCCATAAACTGGTTAACAACTAACAGCACGAGAAATAGTTAGATATGTCACTACAAGGTAATTAAGTTTTACTACCAATCTATTGTATATTCCAGGATCTGACATTAATTCTCCCTTATTTGGAACAAGTTTCATAGTATAATCTATTGGAGAGTCATATGGTCGTGCACTAAGCAGCTCAGCTTCACCTAAGTTGTCTAAAGCATATTTTTGTTGAAAAATGTATACAGCTTTCTTTGATTGGGTCACTTCAATACCAAGAAAATACTTCAACTACCCTAAGTCTTTGATCTGAAACTAAAGATTGAGAAAGATTTTTAAATCATGGATTCCAAGAGTATTATTTCCCATAATAATGATATCATCCACAGAAACAATTATTAATAAAGATTTCTCAGAAAATGAATGTCGATAAAATACAGAATGGTTAGCTCCACACTGAGTCAATCCAAACTCCAAGACTACTACATTAAAGTGTCCAAACCAAGCACAAGGAGATTGTTTTAAACCATACAATGCATTTTTAAGGCAACATACCTTTCTAGACTTCCTTTGAGCAACGAACCTTAGTGCTTGCTCTATATAAACTTTTTTGAGTAAAAGACCATTAAGAAAGGCATTCTTTTATCTCAAGCTGATGGAGAGGGAAATAAAACAAGAAAAAGACACGAACAAAGGGCATTTTAGCAACAAGAGAAAAAAATATCCCCATAATCAAATACCATAAAGCTAAATGTAGCCTTTGGCAACAAAATGAGCCTTTAAATGATCTACAAAGCCATCAGGAGAAGCTGCAATTGCATAAACCCATTTGCAACCAACGACTATTTGACCGGGAAGAATAGTAACCAGATCCTAAGTAGCATTCGATTGAAAGGCTGACATGTCATCCTACATGGCTTGATGTCACCTTAGATGTGCAAGAGCCTTAGATACATACTAAGGTAAAAAAAAAAAAAACATTAGATAAGGAAACAATAAAAGATGCATATAAAGGATGATGGATAATGCAACTGAGTACTTTTTGATGGGCAATCAAAATATCTAATCCAGGTTCTGCAAAAGATGAGGCAAAAGGTACAAGGTATGCATCTGGAGCCCGAATGTGGTTCTTGTGAGTATATACTTTAAGATCAGGTAGGTCTATCCAATCTAGAGCCGAAAGTAAGAGATGGGCCTCAAACATGGGATCAAGTAATGGCGGTGCCTCAATTATAACAATAGAAGGTTAAGTAGACAAAGAAAAGTATAGTGTAGACTCGAAGAAGGTAACATCATTACACATAAAGAACTTTCGAAGCCCAGTAGAGTAACAATGATATCCTTTCTGAAATCAAGCATATCCAAGAAAGACACATGTAATGGAATGGGCACCCATTTTATCTACACCTGGAGAGAGATTATGAATAGAACAGACACAACTAAACACATGAAGGGTAAGGAATAAAGCCAGTCACAAGGAAGCATAACAAAAAAGGGAATTTAACCATGGAGAACAGAAGAGAGCATGCCGTTAATCTAGTAACAAGACCTAAGAACCACATTAAGACGAAGAAGGATACAAGCCATTTCAACAAGGTATTGATTTTTCTTTTGACAACCCCTTTTCACTGTGGCGTGCGAAAACAAGAAGATTGATGAATCATTCCTTGTAAGGTCATGAACAAATTAAATTCAATAAAAAATATTCTTAAGCATTATTAATATGCGTGAAGCGAACAGGAATACCAAGCTGTGTGCAAATCTCTGTACAAAATTATGAAAATATAAAAGACAATTTAGAATGTTCTTTCATTAAATATAGCCAAATCATGTCAGAATAATCATCAACAAATGTGGCAAAATATCGAAAACCAAGTTTAAAGATTGTAAGACCAGTCCTTTGACATCTGAATGAACTAACATAAAGAAGGTAGAGGCCCGTTTATTGATACAACTCCTAAAAGGAATACTAGAGTGTTTCGGTAACTGACAAGACTCACAAGAAATTTCTTTGACATCATTTGAACTAGAGACCATCTTCTAGACAACAGAGGGAGAAGAATGACCAAGTATGTTGTGAATTCGTTCTGATGTAGGTGCAGTAACACAAGCAGAATGAAAAGATCCAATAACAATATAGTAGAGGCCCTGTGAATTAAGCCTTGTATCAATCCTGACGCTCGTCTCTTGATCATGAGCAGCAATAGAATCAAAAGCGAATGTCACCGAATAATTTAGTACTTTAGATAATTTGCTAACAAAGAGTAAATTAAAAGGAAATTTAGGAAGATACAAAATAGACTGTCAGTAAAAAGAAGAGGTAGGATGTGCAGACCTAATTCTAGGTACAGTTGTAGAAGAAACATCTACTAAGGTAACATTAGGTAAAGAATGGGATGATAGAATATTAGAAAGTAAGGTAGCATTACCAATCATATGATTGGTGGCATCGTAATCATGTACCCAAGGTCCAAACGGGGAAGAACTTTGAAAAAGACAGGACATAAAAGAGCTTATTTGATCAGGAGATGCTCCAAGATGAATGACCTATTGAGATGCTCGATACTAGAGGAATCTGGTATGCTCTTCTTTAGATACAGAAATCATCACACAAATGGAGTTACCTCACAGACTGCGACTCTTATAAGTCAAGTTGGGCAACATTAGCCATGCGAGGGGGATAACCATATAATACCCAACATGTATTACGCACTTGACCTAATCGATTGCAATGATTGCATCGAGATCATTGCAAACTACTAGTTTAGCCTTTTCTACCATTGCCATCATGACTTTTTCCATGACCACCACGGGAATAAAAATCATTGCGATCATAGGAATAAATTGCCAAGGCCGATTTATCTGTAGGAACCTCAAGAGCAGAATCACTGTGAAGGAGAGCACTAAGGAGGCAAGAATTCACGTCAGTAAATGATGGCAAGATAGGATTTCCAAGAATCTACGCAAATACCCGCTCATATTCATTGAGGAGAGCACAAAGCAAAAGAATAACAAACACCTACTCCCATTGAGTATGAACAAGATGGGCTTATTTGCTAATAAGAAATATCTCATTAAACTCTACCACAGATTGGGAGACACACCAAATAAGCCTATGAAACCAGATCATCAAGCTTAATGCAAATCATATTACAGATCACATCACAAATACCTATGATAGCACTCGTAAAAATCTACTCGACAGTAATCCAGACCGATTCATAAGTCTTACATATACGAAAAAGATCTGGGAGATCAAGCTCAATCGACTACCAAAATAAACTTAGGAGCTATTTATCTACCTTTCTCTATAGACATATTTCAGTATCAGACAGAGCACGAAGAGGATGTTAAGTCTGATGATCTTTTAGTCTTTGGCCAAAAAATCATATCTCGATTGCGTTAGCCCAATAAGAATAGTTTTTACCGTTTAGTTCTTCTATAGTAATAACAGCAATTCCTATAAATGTAGGAATAAACACAGATCAACCAAAATTTCCTGGCATTATTAACTTGGAGCCATCCATTGACAAAAGAGAAGATTCAAATCAATTTATAATAGAAAAGGATATGTAGCACAATTTTTTGTGCTAATAGGCACTTGAGGCAATAGTTTCTTGCCTACAAAAGACTTTGATTCAAGGCTTTATCTTTAACCAACATCTTAAACAATAAATCTAACCTTAGACATAAGGCAGCAACTGGCAAACCCTTATGGTGACACAAATAGTGCTGTTGCTTTAGGAATGCGTAAACATATTGATTGAATTAGATTAGATCAATGGTTGTTTATGGAAAAGTAGTTTTTTTTAGATGCATGGTGAAATTTATGGCTTATGGTAGCAGCTAAAAATTTTGTTTAAGGTTTGGCTCTATGTCATGTTAAGAAAAAAAAAAGCCTAGGGTTTTAAGAAAGTGAGTGAATTAACCTTCCGTGATTGGCTAATCACTTATTTATATTAATACTAACAAAATTAGATTAACATCCTTATCCCTTAATCGCATTAATAGATAAAAAAGTTAGAAAAATAAAAATAAATGAGTAATAAAGAGTAAATTTATCTTTTTTTGTTAAAATTTGCTTAGTAAATAAGTCCTAGGGATTATTGTATTTTTCATCAAACTTGAAGTGTAGGAAGTCTTAGGAAAGCAAGAAATTATATTGCAAAAATTTATAAAATAATCCACAAAGATAGCAACAGAAATAACTCAAACAAACTAATCTGATACTCCTTAAATAGGATATCTTGCAAGACTTTGATTAATCTTTAAGAACAAAAAACTAAAGAACTATGTAATATTCAAACATACCTCAATCTTGAGAAGTCTTTTAGCGATTCTATGACCCAAGAATATGCACACCGAGCTAGGTAGTCATAAACAAAGCTATCCACTTGTCAAGCCTCTAACGGTTATCGGCACAGATGACCTGAAAAACCTTTAATAAGAAAGAGACTTTATTGTTAAGAGTAATGCAAGTAGCTTAGATTTCAATAAATCATCCCTTGCACTTAAGATCTTGATTCAACAATCAAAGAACAAAAAAGAAAACAATTTTCCTCTCCAAGAAACCAAGATTGCGCTAACTCACTAAGGTTTTAGAGAGAAAATGCCAATCAAGTTTTCTAAGTCTTTTTGGCCAATTTTTCAAGCCTATCTTATAGTATGTGGTAAACATGAATTAATACATCTATGGTTCAAAATTTTAATTCTTGAGAAATTGCAATTTTGCCATTGGCCCATATGAACTTATTCAAATTAGGCATAAGTAGCTATTACTTGTATTAAACATATTAGACTAGCCTCAAATTAGTTTCCACTAATCACTCTTATGTGTGTGGCCTATTAGGCCTCCATCATATTGGCAATAGATATAAGATAGCCTAATAAAGAATATTTTCTATTTATAGACCAAGATTGGCATCTAACAATGCATCGTGGCCACTCGACATACAGGGAGTATTAATAAGGTTTTCACAAACCCTTTAGTGTAATAAATATCCTTTCATCATATATCCAGGAATTAGGAAGAAAATGATTCAATGACTACTTTTAACTTATTCCATATTAGCATACAATCCTTATGTGTTAACATTGTAATCAATATTGCTTTGGCCAAAGACTTTAAGTTAACATAGGCTAGATACATGTGAGATATGTCATCTCATATCAATTGGGGTAATGAGTCCTCTTTGGACCACTTATTCACCAGCAGTATTCTTCATACCATACCTAAAAAACACCTTTATTTTGGCATCTATCCATTGTGAACCCATTCTTGATGTTCTCTAAGTATGATAATTCACATACAAGAAGATTTTGTGTTATAACTTTAAGGATCACTTACACTACGATATGTCAGAGTGTTTTCACAAACACTTAAGTGAAATACCAAATGGAACTCTCATAAAAGGTCATGTTCAGTGAACTTGTTACCATAATAATGACCCATATGATATCCTCAAGTATCTCTATACTTCAACTCATGCATCCGGCCTTAGAAACATGACTTTGGCGCATAAGGATTTAATAATTGTAACTCTTTAAAAGTTTCTTGCAAGGCCAATGTGTTTTATGGGCTTTATCTACATATCACTAAAGTTATTTAAGAAAAATCTTATGGACAAAGATATACCTCATTAACATTAATAAAATATAATGTTTTAAATACATGAAATCACTAAATGCTAATGCCTTTCAATCCACATTGATTGGCTTGCAAGGCTTAAACTAACATCGAAGAGGTAAGTGGAATAATTTCAAACTATAAGAGGTAAGTGTTTTATTTTACTAAATCTTAGGAAGTAAGTCCACTTTCTCTTTAAATTAATTATAAAATTATTAAAAAAATTATTCTTTTTCACTTAAAGGCTAGACAAAAACTAAAATGATAAATATATAAAAGCATACCCTAAAACTAGTAAATGCATAAAGCTAAAACCTTTGGAAAAAGGAATAAATCTTAAATAAATAGTTTAATATTTTTGAAACATGTATATTTTTAAATGAATGCCACTTGTCTTTTTATTTTCTCACTGGTCAAAAAACTTGTAAGGTCTCTTCTACAGTATCATCTAGTGCAAATTAGCCGTTATGCTAAAAAACTTAGTAATTTAGTACTTGTACTTTTAAAAAGAATCAATAAGGTAAAATCAGTAATTGAGGAAATGTTTGTCATCAAAAAAGATGATGGGGCATTTAAGTTGTGTTAAAATGGTAACGTGTACAGTTAATACTAAGATGATGCTTTAATACAATTAAACTATACATGACACAATTCTAACATAAGTGAAATGCCATGTAATCTTTTTTCATGACAAACATTATCCCAATTTTTGATTTTACCTTTTACTTCCTTTTAAAGTACAAGGATTAAATTACTTAGTTTTTTTAATAGAAGGATCAATTTGTAGTAGATGATATAATACAAGGACCTATAAAGTACTTTGGCTCTTTCACACATTTATGTCTACAAAAATATTTCATTTTTAAAGATTTGATCAACTACAATTAAATACATTAGGATCGACTAATTGAAATTTTAAATAACACATAATTAAATTTTAGGCATGCTCTCACTAATGTCCCCAATGGTGTCACCAAGTTGTTGTAACATACCGAAAGTGAATTTAGCTTGCTAACTTGGACGAGTATAATTTTTTTGTGTTGGGATAAGACTTAATTGCCAGAGTGAATCGTTCATATGAATTTTCCCTAAATGGCCATTACAAAATAGTTAAAAACTTTATATTCACCATGAATCATTTCTGGCTAGGTGTGATTGGTCACCCACCAGAATTTGTCTTCTGAAGGTTGCAAAAACCTCAACAATGGACTCCTGTGAAAGGGTTTAAGGGTCAGTTACGTGTAGGAAGGACAAGACTCTTATGACACCTAATGTCATATCTCTTAATTATGCGTCATTGTAAATCTCGATTAGAGTTGATCTTGCTTTCTAATATTTAATTATAATTTTTGTATTCTGAAATTGCCTTGTTACTAGTATTATTATTCCATTTACAAGTATATTAATTTTTTTATTAAATTTAAAGAACAAAATGTTTTTTGCACTTTTCTGGAAAGCCTAGAAGAACACAAAAGTTGTATTTCTATAAATCTTGGGAAGCTTTCAATTTACTATTATAAAGAGGACATTATATCCTTAAAATGATTGATAAGACCTCTTTTCATATGCTAGAAAAAATCTATAGCCTATTTTAGTTCAGAGATATTACTTCATTTTTTTTTAAAACAAGTACAACTTAATTTATGAAATTTAAAGCTTCATTAACCCTTAAAATGAAATAAGACTTAGGAACCGATTTTGATGTAAAAGTACAAAAATAATCTTAAAAGACTCAATTTTAGAGCAAGGTTACCTAATTGACCCTAATAGATATGCGTCAATACAAAAATGCCAACATGTATAACTTGCAAATTTTGCTAAATGACACTCAATAATTCAGCTATCTCCAAAATGACCCTAAATGCAAATGCATAACATAGTAAAATTAGTGTTTGATCCTTAAGGTTTGGCCAAATTTAAAAACAACCTTAAAAAGCTAAAAAAAATATTGGCCAATTTGCAAAATGGCTTCTTAATTTCAATAATTCATGAAAACACCCATAAATGAGTTAAAAATTTTGGAAACTTATAAATTAGCCTTTAATACCAGCCAAGTTCAAAAACAACCTTAAATGACTCTTGAAAACTATGGAAAAATCGCAAAAATGGCCCCTATGATTAGGCCATTCATAGAAATACCCTAAATGAGTTTGAAAATTTTGGAAAAATTATAAATTGGCTTGCTAAGATTCGACCATTCATTAAATCTACCTAAATTGATTTTGAAAATTTTCAAAAAAAATTATAAATTGGCCCTATTAAGGTTTGGCCATTCATAAAAATCATAAAAAAAAATTAGTTTGAAAAATTATAAATTGGCCTCTTTAGGTTCGACCATTCACAACCTAAAATATTTTCTTTCAGGTACATGTCATCATAATATTATGCATGGCTTTTGTATATGAAAAAAATGAAATTAATCCTTTTAAAGCAACCTTACAATGGACTATCGTGAACTACCATTCTACATGTAATTCTAATTTCACCATAATATCCACATAAAGAGTGAAATCAATGAAAGCATAGGTGCATGACATGAAGCAATTTTGATTGTATGCATGCAATGTGTAGATACCTATTTTTGTTTGAACCGTTTCTCGGATTGTCCCCAAATATCTAAGATTGAAAACCTAGTGGCCTGCCCTAATAGAGGTCGACCTCCTTATGCACGTTATAGAAAAAGTGCAGTTTCAAGGGTCATAGAAAACAAGCCTCGGATAAAAATGAATATCAAAGAGAAAAATAGTTTTTAAATACCATTGTTTCCAAATTTGAAATTTAATTTTAGACAATATATTACGGTCAAATTTCTCATTTTCAGGGATTTTTCAAATTTATTTATGAAACTTGGTAAGTTGATCATCGTATATTTTTATTGATACCCGTGTAGTATTTATGTCAATACTTACTCTAAAATCTCTAAAATGTTCAAGAAAAATCTATATTGACATTTTATACCGCAAAGTGTTAAGTTGTCAAATTTAGTACATAATTTTAAATTTTTCATGATACTGCAAGTGTCTTACTCACAAAATTTTTCAGTTAAACCTGCTCTGGATTTTAGGTTTTCATCTTTATTATTTTTATTGCTTATTTTTTGAGGAATACATTAAATTTCTTTTCATACCATCATATTTTAGAATTTTCTTGCTTTTGGATATATTTTTCAAATTTTCATACATGCCTTTTTTAATTGATTTCCTTCACTATGATTTTTTTCATGAGAATTTTTATTTGAGTTTTCCTAGATTAATTATTTTCTTATTTATTTATTTATGTTTTATGGGTCAAGAAAATTTTCCCATGTCATAGGCTTAAAAGTTTCAAATTTAGATAATGGGCCTTCAAACCCTTATATTTTTCAAGAAGCCCAACAAACTCAACAAGCCCATTATGTTTCCCTACAAGCCAATAAGCTTGTTTTTGTATCCTCTATCAAGCCTAACAAGCCCACATGAGATTTTACACCGAAGCCCACTAGTTTTTTCCCTCTCTAAAATTTTTATTAATTCTTTTGGGTCAAAAATTTTTATATGGATATTTAATTAGAGCTCTCATTTGATTAACTTTTTAATTGAATTTATTATATGAAATTTTATTTTTCTTGAATGCATAATTTTTAATTCTTTACAATTTAATTTTTAATTCATTTTTTCATATAATTTCCTATTCAGATTTATTCTAATTATGATTTTATTTATTTCTTCATTTTTGAAATTGTGTTTATATTTTATTTTAATTTTAGAATTTGATAATTTAGTTACATGAGAATTAATTTGGTTTGGAATTGAATTTTTCCCTATCTAATTTAGTTTATTCCATTAGGTTAAGATTATCTTAATCATCATGAAACCTATGGACTAGATTATGACTCATGCATGATGAGTAAGACAAAAAGACAAAAATGTTAGCTGATCCTTATCTAAAATAAAATATCTACCAAGTGACAAAATAAAAAAATTTAAAAAATAGAAATTCAACCAAGGGAGATTTTTTTCTCCTTTGGCCAAATCCTCCCTCTTATAAATAGGAGGATGTTTTGTTTTAAGGCTAATGGTTCCATAAGAAAATTTTGCCTTTTTTCCTTAAGAATTTTCAAGCTTTATCATATTTTCAAGCTTTAAAGGTAGTTTTATTTAGAAAATTTTTTTATTTTAGTTCATCTTCTCAAATTTTCCTTCATATTCTTTCCCTTCTGTGAGCTTAAATCATGTTTATGCTCATAGTTTCATCAGGCCATGTTTAAAGGCCAAGTATGGAAGCTACAAACAATTTCAAGAATTTAGCTATTTTTGTTGTGTTTTTAATAATAGCTTGATTTTCATCAAGAAAATTTGTTTTTGTGGATATGTTGTTTACTTTATCATGTAAATATGTTCATGATTATGCTATTTTGCTTGGTATTTTCATGTCAATCGTTGCTAAAGTATGTTCATAAAATATGTCCATATGTCCATATTTCATGATTTTGTACACGTTAGTGATGATTTGAGCTTGGTAGAAATTAGGATAAATGTTTACTTTGTTATCCATGAAAGCCATTTTGAAAAGAAAGATTTTCTTGGTTGTTGTTGGTGAAGACCGAATATAATTATGGCCTTTGGATAAATTATATTTTTTGTTTTAATGACACTTAGCACTATTTTGTAATGTTTAAAAGTTGTGGGAGACAACAAATAATTTTCCCAAAATTTTTAAGGCCTTGGATGAGTATTTTCGTGTCTCGGTTGAAACCTTGTAAGGGTCATTTACTGAAGTTTTATGGTTTTTTGAGGCCATTTTATAATTATTAAAAATATAGGAACTAAATTACAAATTTTAAAAAAGTTTTCGAGGCCATCCAAGCTTGGTCGAATGCTTTGTGAATCCTTTAGGGATGTTTTCATGCATTTTTAACATGATTAGATGCATTTCATACATTTTTAGCGGTTTTTTGTAATTTTATAAAGTTTTTGGGTTTATTTGCAAAAATTCATAACAAATTACTCCAAGGCCTAAGGTGCTTGGCCAATAGTTCTAGTGATTTTAGGTGAATTTTTAATACTAATTTTTATGTGTTTGATATTTGTTTACAATTTTATGTCATATAAGGACTAAATTGAAAAACTAGAAAGGTTCAGAATCCATTAGGTAAATCTTTGTATTTTAGGGTTAAGTGAGTCATTTCAACATTCAATCAGCCATTTAGGGTATTTTGGATATTTTAGGAATATTTCTATTGTTTTTAACCATTTTAAGGATAAATACAATTTTGAAAAATTTAGTGACCTATTAGTAATTTTGCATTTTAGGTCATATTTGATATCTAAGTTACCCTATTAGGGTAGGTTCATCTTTTAATGATTTTTTTGAGTCTTTTAAGGTTATCGTATACTTTCAAGGCGAAGGTATACTTTAGGGACATTATAGTAATTTAACTTATAATCAATTCCTATAAGGCCACTGGGATACTTTTATGTCGAAGTTACACATTAGGGATAGGTTTGTCTTTTCATAATGTTATCAAGTCCCTTAAAGTTATCGAGATTTTTTCATATTAAAGGTATACCTTAGGGACATTTTTGTAATACATCATAGAACTGAGTCCTTTAAGGTCACCGGGATACTTCCATGTTAAAGTTGCACTTTAGAGTACATTTTGGTCTTTTCCACCAAAATTGAGTCCTTAGAGTCTAGTTTCGTTTTTTTGGTCGAAACTAGTCTTAGGACAGGCTTTTATTATTTTCGATCAAATTAAAATTTTTAAAAGTAAGGCAATATCTCTAAATTAAAGTAATACGTGGAATATCTTCTAGCATACGAAAGAGGTTTCACGGATTATTTTAATATCAAGGTATCTTTTAAAAAAAAAAGTAAAATTAAGATTTTTTTAATTTCGTAAAAATAAAATCTTTCGTATTCCTTTAGTTCTTTGGTGGGTGCCAATGATATGTTGAGTTTTTTAAAATATCAAAAATCTAATTTTCTCAAATAGAATAATAAATTTAGTTTAGGAAATTTTAAAATATAGGAATTTTAAGTAAATACAGGATACCAAAACTGAATAAAAATCAAATTTTAAGTTAATACATATCAGAAGGTACCAATTTTCGGGCATTATGAGAGAGATTAATCGTTACTTGTGATTATTGCTAACTCTTAAACATTTTCACGTGACTTCTGATCTTAACGTGGACCTAGAAATTTTTTTTTTGAGGATTTTATAGTCCTCGAAATATGAACTCTAGTAAGTGATCAATCTTACTTAGCCAAAATAGATTAGTGGCGACTCCAAGAAAAATGGTCGTTTCATAATTAAGGTCACTAAAATCAAATAAACATAATTTAGAAAGCATAGAAAACAACCTTTGCTCAATTTTGGATTTAGAAAACTTTCAATAAAAACTAACAAGAAAAGCATGGAGAATTTCAATCATAGCCCAAATTTAGCCTTTGGAGATGTCTATTACACCATAAGCACAAACAAATCACCTAAGCAAGTTTAGGATCCTTAAGCTCAAATGAAAAAAAATAAAAGAGTTGAAATGAAGAATGAAGTAGAAAACAAAAAGAAGTCAAGATTTTGTTAGCATATGCCCTAGAGCCAATTGGATTGGATAAGGCATATAATAGTTAATAATGCAAACCATTCACTTATGTTAGTGATTCAAGGTTTTCCTTCATGTTAGTGGCATGGTTAAGACACATGCAAACACAAATTAGATGAAGCCCATGAAACACAATGGTCTTACAAATTTGGTAATGAGTTATAACAATAAGATCTTTATGCATCAAAACCGTGTTTCTAAAAGCGTTCCTAGTTATCATATTGTAAAGATAGCACATTGACAATGCACAAAGACTAGCATATGCCAAGCCTCCATGCATTTAAAACACACAATCTCATAGAAATTGAAGTGTAGAGATACTTGAGGATAGCTATAGGTGCTTGTTTTATGGAAATGAGCTTATTAAACATGGCTCGTATAAGAACACCATTTGATCTAAGTAGCTTCAGTGTTTACAAAATATATTCTCATGTGCCATTCATGTATATTAGTCTTCAAACTTTCGGGTCATCCTGTATGAGGAGTGTCATACTTAGATTTATCTAAAATGCATCCACAATGAATGGATGCTTAAATAGGGAACGTTGAGTATGACATGTATCGGATGGCGGGTGAATGAGTGATCGAGAGAGGATTCACCACTCCAAGTGACACCAGAGACATATCTCACTTGTTCTTCGCTTTGGTTAACTTGATAAAGTCATTTGCCAACACATAATGAATTTAGGAGAAATTGTTTCTTTAAATTAATGAGGTTAACTAAAAGTTGAAGGAACTAATATGGATTGATACATGACTAGACACTACACCATACTCATAGTCTTTCTAGTGGTGAAAGAACTTAAGTACCCTGAGAGACTAGTTAATAAAAGGTTTCTTAAGAGGTCATATTAACTCTTCCAACATATCAGCTGGCCATGATGCTTTGCCAGAGGCCAATCTTGGTGCATAAATATAAATAAACTTAATTGGTAATTATATTTATTATCATTATGATGAAACCTAATGAGTCACACATAATAAAATGATTTGTTGGATTAAAACCAGGATATAAATAAGTATAACTTAATTAGATAAAAGGTATAATAAGGAAGACTTAATTGAATTAGTTCAACGAAGAATAATTTAAGACATAAATTAGAGTTAGGAAATCCAATTTACGATGTCTTAATATAGCAATAAAGATAAGAATATCTTATCAAAATAATGTCTATTTGTAGACATGGTTTTAGGGATATCATTAAATAAAATTAAATAATTATTTAAAAAATTAAATAATTATTTGATAATCATTTAATTAATTATTTCACATTATTTGCATGAAGTAAAAATTGTTTTACTTGGGCTAAAAAATTTAATTATGTATTAAATTATCTAACATGTGAATTAAAAGGATTAGGCCAAAAGCCCTAATTACCAAGTCAAGAGAGTTTAGTTGTAAACTACTCCAAGTTGGGCTTAATAACGAGCATGGCATATGGAATAGTTATCTTTGGTGTGCTATTGGTCTAAAATGTCAATAAGTTACTATTAAGGCCAAATCTTAGACAAGCTAATTAAAATAGATTTAATTAGGCTCCAAGAAACACTCCAAAGTGGGGCCACCTTCTTGATATGCTAGTAATAGGCTCAGTTGACCCATTCGTCAAGCCTAACTTAGTCCAGGCTGTATTTAAATACATTATAAAGGTTTTTTGGCTGATAAGAAGCATCAAGAAAACCCTAGGCATAGACCTTAAACTTTCATAAGGGGTTTGGTGTAACACCTATGCTTTCCTAAGCTCTTTGTATTTTCATGGTTTTTTTTTAGTGTTCTTGAATTGTTATTGACACAATGAAAATAGAAAAAATGTATTTCTAGCATTGAGTGATTAGTTTTCACAAAAGTTATGAAATTGGCTAAATCCCGAAATCCTTACTTCCCTATGCCTTTTTTATGTTAATTGGTATTCCAGGTGGTCTCAAGCAATTTTTGATCACTATGAAGGTAGAAAATCAGTTTTCTATCTTAATGGAATCAACTAGAATCAAGAATTGTGATTTTAAGATCTGTGTATTGGCATCTACGAAAAATAGCTACTTTCGCACAAAGATGTTTCTTTTTCTTCGGCATAATAAGTAAATGAATCATTCTTGGATCTTTTTGAATCTATACGTATTAGTAAGAAATCTTTTGTTCAAGGCTTGAGAAACCTTCTGGCTACCACCAAAGAACTAGCAGACCTCGTAAAGGCTCCAATAGACATCTGTGTGGGTCATCATTAGAGGCAGAATGCTTAGACTGCTTTTAGCCTCAAAAAGAAATCTTAGAAATCAACCCATGGTGCATTCTTGTAGGGATTGGTGTGCTTAGAGTTATGAGTCTCTAAGCAGGTATGATTTTTATTAGATCTATATTTTTAAATTACAGTTAGATCCCACGTACATCTCTTCCTAAGATCCTTGAAAAATCCAGGTGTTCTTTTATTTAATTTCGTTGCACATGTTTAACTATTATTAGTTTTTTATGCTTATGTCAATATGCATGAGATTGGGATTTTTTTTCAGTGGTATCAAAGCCTAAGGTTTTTAGATTATATGTGGTCTAGCGGACCAGATTTTGGTGATAATTAATTTGATTGATTTGTGTATTGATTTGGTGATTTTTGGTTTTGGTAAGATTCTTGAAAAAATAATTTTTTCATTATTTTTTTTTTGAATCTGGATAGCACGTAATTAACTAAAACTTTTTTAATTTATTTAGATTAAAGTCTTATCATTTGTTAAGCTTTCCAGGTTATTTTACTATTGTTTTGATCTGTTTCTTGAATTAAAAATTAAAGAAACTGTTTCTTTTTAATTTTTAATTTTTTAGCATGTTAATTCATATTTATTATCAGTATGAATTAGTTATATGTTTTTTCTAATTGAATTGATAGTAGAGTCATCTGTCAATATTTTGGTGTTGATTATTGTTAGGATGGCTTTGGTTCGATGTTTTGATGGTGCTGAAATTTTTAGCAGCTAGTAGTGTGACTTTTTTCCTTGTTTTTCCACGTTGAAAGTGTCATGAAAGTTTATAACACTTTCTAGGAAAATTAGGTTAAAATCGAGTTGAAAGCATTTTAATTCTAGGCTATATCAAGTGCGTTATGTCCATATGATGGATACAGCATGTTGTCTTTCTTTGAGTGACCTTGGTGCAGTATCAATGGTAGCAAGATGTTGCACTAGATTTTCTATATTTTTAGAGGTTTAGTGGGAGTAAGGCAATAATGTTTGAGTTGAATTAGGATGGTTGAGATAGCCATGCATGGATAGAATCCTAATTGGACTAGGACTAGCTAAGAGGTTGTATTCCATTAAAACTCTTACTTATTATGAAACATCCCATTATCCAATTATATTAATTTTCTTAAATTATTTAAGTTATGAATTGGATAACATAATAAGCATGAAATTAAACTTTAATTAAGTTGTTTTAATTAAAAAATATATAATCCTAATTCAATTAAGATTTGTTCTAATGTGATTAGAATAAATGTTAATCATGTAAGAAAATTGTTTTCTTAATTAAATTAAATATGGGTCAATTACTAAGACTTCAAAGGAATTAGAAACTACTTTCCAAAATGGTATAGGAAATATTACATGTTAAATAGTTTGTCCAAATTAAGACAAAGGTATCCAGAAGTTAAATAATGTTCTAATTATGATAAGCAGCCTAAAAGTTAGATAATGTCCAATTTAATGTCTTAAAATGTTGTTTTTAAAAGACAATTCTCCTAAATGGTTTAGGAAATATTAAATGCATATGGTTTGTCCGAATTAAAGCAAAGTTTTCTAAAAGTTAGATAATGTCCTAATTAAGACAACAACCTAAAAGTTAGGTAATAAGCAATTTAAGACTTGCTTTCTCAAAGTTAGGAATTTTAAAGAATTGAAATTATTTAAATAATTTCATAAATTATCTCAAATTGTTTAAAGAGGTTTATGCAAATAAAACACAAAATTACCCAGTGATATTGGCTATGCTTATAATATGATTATGCTAGCACGAGGATGATTACAGACTGGACCTTTGTATGACTAGGTTGTGGAGGGTTGATTTTTTCTTTTGGTATTTATTTTATAAATAGGGCCTGCGAACCTTATTTTTCTTCTAATTCTAGGTTGAAAATTCTCTTTTCACCCAACTCCTCTAAAATGTAACTCAATGTTTCTTACAATGATATGTAATAGTTGCATAGGACTTGTAGATTTAGATTTAGGTTAAGATTAAAATTTATGTAAATCCAAGATGTAAAGAAGATAGGGTCAAGAAGAAAGTACCAAAGAGATCATCATCAAGACTTGCAAAGACCTTATTGATATCCTTAGGAATTTGACCAACTAGTTTCTTGATGCCTCAAGGAAACTAGATAGATGAAGTGCGTAATCATCCTAATAAATTGCATGTGTTAGATTTATTTTGAATTTATATATGTGCTATATGATTGAATAAATGCTAAGCACGCTAATCAAACAAAGCAATGAGACATGAGTTCAATGATTAAAAATCCCTCATAATATATTAAGTCCATGCTTAAGCATGATTAGATGCCTTCCATTATTTATAACAAGAAACTCTAGTTTTAGCTAAGAAGATTTGTTAAGTTAACTTAAGGTCCCTTTCGCCCAAGCTGTTTAAGTTATGATGATGGGTCTTACTCAACTAATGTTGCATTGTCTGGATGTATACAAGATCGCATAGCGTTAGAGGTGAAGGGTAGCTGAAATAGGCTAAGAGTTGACACCTAATTGATCTAGGAGTTGCATTAAGATGCAATCGGTAAACAAAGTTGCCTACCTAATTAATTATCTCATGGTTTGTTAGCTAACTAAAGGTCATGGAAGGATGAAAGAGGTGCCTAGCACATTATGAAGATTTAAATGTTGAACTTCTCGAATTATGGTTAAAGGCTATAATCTCGATAAAATAATAAGGTTGTAAAACCTTACTTAATGATTGAAATTACAAATTATTAACTACAAAAGTTTTGGTTCATAATGGATATAAACACAACATAACTAATAAACTATCACTAAGTAGCATCTTAATGGGTAGACTCTATTGACTAGGCCCACATTGAATGGCATATTCAAGAACTGCCCACTAGGTCAAGGTTAGTCTATCAAGTTTATATTGATGGCCTTAATCAAGCCACATAGTGATGATAGCTAGTACCATGCTTGAACTCTAAAATGAGCAAGTAGCTATTTAAACTCATGAAATCATCTGAAACCTTAAAGAATTGTTCTATAAGGATAATTATAATGAGAGGTTCGACATCCTTAAGGAATTAGTCCTATGCAAGATGTCAGAAAGTAGCCTAATTAGGCCTGATATGATAAGATGTATTTCAAGACTTGAGCACTTTAGATGGATAATGATCCATGAATTGTCCATAAACTTTCTTTTGAAGAAAAACAAAGAGGAGCATATGCCAATATAGTGGAGAGCTAGGTTAATAAAGTAAATATTGCAAGGAAAATTTTGATATGATCAAAATTAGGAAACTTACAAAAGTTTCAATATTAGATATACACTGAGATTAATTCACTTCTCTTGGTATATGATGCCTAGAAGTTGGTGTTTAAATATGAATGACATAATTTAAGGCCAAATAAAAGGAGTAGCGAAAATGGACCACAGATAAAGGCAACCTTATTGATATTAACCAATGCTTGCCCTCTTGATTAATTTTTGTGAAGTATAATCTTGATTTATTCATAAATATAAGATGTTTATATTGGCATTTACATGCCAGTTGAGGATGTTGGCATTTGATGCCAAGCTTAGATTTAACCTTCATTGATTAAGTCATTAATCATAGAATTTCTTTTATATTATGGTCACATTATTCTTTAACATATAACTGTAATATTATTGAAAATACTAAATAGCTTATAACTTATAGGATTCAAAATAGTTTTTGAGTCTAATTTTTTAAATCTACGCATATAGGATTTAATGGGAGGCATTTATGATGCTTTAAAAGTTAAAAATCATAATTTGACTAAGTGATAAATAGCCATAATGTTAAAATGTAATTATTTGGAAAGTGTTCCAAACTAGATAAAATTGCATGTTTTATACCCTAAAAGTCATAAACAAACTCTTTTGTTTAGGCTCACATAAGGAGTTATATTGGGATCATTAGCTTAGAAGCTAATAAAAGATTCCTAATAGTTATTAAACTAACAACTGAGCCATATGATAGGAATCTGGGTCTCATTATGATATGAATAGTTAATGACTTTGATAATGAAATTATCATGAATATGACTGGAGCATATTCTGACAGTAATACTAAAGCTTTGTCAAAGTTGAGACATAATTATTAATTGAAAGAGTTTTATTTTAGATGCGTTAGCTATTGGCTTACTACAAGTAAGAGATGTTGGTATATGCCCTAGAGCCAATCAGATTGGATGAGGCATATAATAGTTAATAGTGCAAACTAATCACTCATATTAGTGATTCAAGTTGGTTTTTTTTATGTTAGTGGTGACTGACACTCATGTAAACACTACTTAGATAAAGCCTATGAAACACAATAGCCAAAGTTAGTAATGCTACAATGATAGGATCCCTATGCATCAAAGTCGTGTTTCTAAAAACATTTCTAGTTATTATATTATCAAGACAAGCAATAATAATGCACAAAGACTAATATATGCTAAGCCTCCATGCATTTGATGCATGTAACTCTTTGATCTCATAAAAGTTAAAGCATAGAGATACTTGGAGATTGCTATAGGTACATGTTTTGTGGAAACAAATTCACTAAACATGGCCCATATAAGAACTCTATTTGGTATAAGTCACTTAAGTGTCTATGGAATATGTTTTCATGTGCCAATCATATATATTAGTCTTTAAACTTATGACACTAGGTCATCTCGAATGAAGAGTCTCATGCTTAGGTTTATTCAAAATAAGTTCAATGGATAGATGCTTAAGGTAAGGTACGTTGGGTATAACATGAACCATATGATGGGTGAATGACTGATCCAAAGAGGATTCACCACTCCAAGTGACATCGAAGACATATCTCATTTGTTCTTGGCTTTGGTTAACTTGATAAAGTTATTGGCTAATGCATGATGAACTTAAGAGAAATTATTTCTCCAAATTCATGAGGTTAATCAAAAGTTGCAGGAACTAATATGGATTGATACATGAATAGACATGCAAGGACCGAAGTACACTAAGAGACTGGTTACTGAAAGGTTTCTTAAAAGATCATATTGTCTCTTTTTACATACCAGGCAGCCATGATGGCTTGCTAGAGGCCAATCTTGGTTTATAAACATAAATATACTTAATTGGTAATTATATTTATTGTCGTTATGATGAAAACCTAATAGGTCACACACAATAAGATGATCTATTGGATTAAAACTTGGATTTAATTAAGTGTGACTTAATTAAATAAAAGGCATAATGAGGAGGACTTAATTGAATTATTTCAATTAAGAATAATTCAAAACATAAATTAGATTTATGAAATTTAATTAAAGATATCTTAATATAGAAATAAAGATATAAATGTCTTATCAAGATAGTATATATATGTAGACATGGTTTTAAGGATATTATTAGATAAAGTCATATGATTATATTTGGAAAATGAAATAATTCTTTCATAATTATTCATTTAATTATTTAATATTCTTTACACGATGTAAAAATAATTTTAATTGGGTTAGAAAATTTAATTATGAATTAAATTATCTAACATATAAAACCCTAAACGTAGACCCTAGTCTTTCCTAAAAGGTTTGGCGAACACCCATGCTTCTCTAAGCTCTTTTTGTGTTTCCATGGTTTTTCTAGGTGTTCTTGAATCTTTATTGACACAATAAAAATAGAAAAAAAAAATTAGTTTTCTAGCATTGAGAGATTAGTTTTTCATAAAAGTTGTGAAATTGGCCGAATCCCGAGATATTTGCTTTCCTAATCTTTCTTTATGTCAATTGGTATTCTAGATGATCTTAAAGTGTTTTTGATTTCTATGAAGGTAAAAAATCAATTTTCTATCTCGATGGTATTAACCTAAATCCATAATTATGATTTTTGGATCCGTTTATTGCATTTGCGAAAAACAACTATTTTCTTACAAAGCTATTTCTCCTTTTCTTTAGCGTAATAGGTAAGGGAATTATTCTTGGATCTCTTTAGATCTGCACCTATCTATAAGATATCTTTTGTTTGAGGCTTAAGAAGTCTTCTAGCTAGCATCGAAGAACCAACAACCCCAGGGAGGCTCCAATGGGATCTATATGGATCACTGTAAGAAGTAAAACACTTGGATTGTTTTGACCTCAAGAAAAAATTGCAGTAATCAACTCATGGTGCGTTCATGTAGAAATCGGCAAGCTTAAAGTTAGAAGTATCTAAGCAGTTATGTTTTCTATCATATTTGTGTTTTTAAATTGCAGTTCGATAACATATACATCTTTTCCAAAGATCCTGAGAAAATTCGAGTGTTTCTTTGTTTAATTCTGCTGCAAATGTTTAATTTTGATTAATTTTTTATGGTTATGCCAATATACATGAGCCCAGGATTTCTTTTTAGATTTCTTTTTACACACAAATTTCATGTCGAAAAATATGACAAAGAAAATTTAGAGATAAATAAATCAACTTGATTTATCTAACTTGAATTACAACTCTAGATGTTCTTTAAAATAAAGAAATCGTTCGATTTTTTTCTTCAATAAAAACTTCGATCCAAGGGTCTTCTAGACTTGATCTTGAATCGTTGAGGTCCGCTTCAAGGATCTTGTACACTTGATCTTGACAAACGGAACAGGATCAGAGAGCAACTTCTTGAAGAATGAGAGCCGTGTTCTTTGCACTCTGAAGAGAAAACTTTTTGAGACTTCCTTAGAACTTGAATCTTCAAAATCTACTTCTTTTCTTCAGGCTTGTGAATTGTGTTCAATGGGTTTGGTGGATACCCCTTTTTACAGTGCCAATGAGTCAAGTAGAAAAGAGTTCTTAAAGAATATAACTTTTTTAATAAATTTATATTGATGAATTATCTCTTAATTAATTTAATTTAATTAGAGATAAAACTTTTTTATTTTATCTTTAAATTAATTTAAATTTAATTAAAGATAAATATTTATTTATGATGTCATCAATTGCACATGGTGATGCAGAATTTAATTGATAATTTTTTAATTAAAAGAAATATCAATTTACACGTGACAGTTTGTGATTGATCAAAATTTTTTTCCCTTCTACAAATGCCCCCTCAAGACTTGGTTATGTACACGATTTTTTTTTTAGTGTAGCAAGTGAGCAAGTCTTGAATTTAATTTGAGACCAACATTTATTTGCACCTTTGTGTTGGTCTTAAAATATTTGCAAGTTTCAATTTATTCCCACATTATCCTTATATGATAAGTGAGAATTTAAATTTTGACTTGATATATATATATATATATTCTTGATGGCGTCATAGCCATGCATCAAAAGCCATCTCAAATGGTGCTTCAACAATGACTGTATGTCTCGATTTTAACTCTTTGCCCAAATAGATCACCACAAATCTTCTATATAATTCAAGTAGGAATTGATCTTCCAAAGAAAGATAATATTTCATCAAAATTTATTTTAGTCAGAGGAGGATTTAGATTCCAGGTTTATTTCAAAATGAACTCAAATTTTAGTTCAACTAAGATTTCCTAGTTCAACTAGGATTTAGCATTTTTATTTATTTAAAATGCCAATCTTAGTCCAATTGGAACTAGATTATTTTCTCTATTAAAGCAACACTTCTCCACCCAATTTTCTCAACAATTCCAAATCAAAATCTCTTTAAAAGTGAGGTAAACATTCTTTCTACTTCTTAGTCTTTGTTCTTCTTTTTTTTTTCTTGTAATCTAGGCATAGAAATTTCATGCATCATGCTTCACTTGTCATCATCTATACATGAATCTTGGCACTTTGCTTTTTTTTTATTTGCCACCACAGATATCACGTTTATCTCATGTATGGACAATTATTATTAATTTTAATTTTTTTTGTCAGCTTGGAGATTTAATTATATATCCAGGTAACACTTTTAATTCCATTCTAATCTTTATATCCGGCATCATGTTTATCTCATGATTATAATTTTTTCCTTGTAGAATCACCATGGTATACTTCAAAGATCATCAAGAGTATCTTGTTATTTTCTCTAAGGAAAATGAAGATATTGAGAAAGGATTACATCTCTTCACCGACAAACCCATATCTTGGTAGATACAAATCAACTTGGACATTGTTTGTTCTTCCTCTTGCCTTGAAAAACTGGTTAACAGAACTCTCCCAAGCTACCCAATCTTTCCTAAAGGCCTGATGTTTGTAATCAAATCTTCAAGTCAAGAGCACAAGTTCATCTGATCTTCATGTCAAGACAACAAGTTCATCCGATCTTCATGTAAAGACAACAAATCCGATCAAGTTTGACATGCCTTAGAATAAAGAAGACTACCGATGTATATGATGCTATTAACATCATTATACCTTCATGATCAAGATAAAGACAACGACAGTCTATATGAAGCTATTTATGCGTCATTATACATTTATAAAGAACCGCTACCTTCAAATAAGTTCTTGCTACAATTTTTTTTATTGCGATTTGGCTTTACATTCTCAATTACTGATCGTGGGATGTAGGTGTCTTCTTCTATAGTATGATTATCTAATCTATTATTCTCAAAATTGGCTTGACTCCAAGGATGAAGAAGCTCCAAGCGAACATGAAACCATCTGAAGTTACACATTTATTTTCATTCCTTTATGTCAGGTTATGGAAGACGAACAAGATCATGGACCAAATAAGATGCATTCAGGATATAATTATTGAGGAATTTGTATACTTTGCTTTTTGGTTAGCAAAGAACAAAGGGACGTTATTGCTCACAGTAATATCCATGTATATACATTCACATTAACATGGAAGGCACTTGGTTATGGGACTTCATAATTGGTTCTTCAAACTTTTACTCTTTTGTAGAGTCATCATATTATATTTCAAAGACCGCCAAGATTATCTTTTCATTCTTTTCAAGGAAGATGAAGACATTAAAATGGATCACCTCTCTTTGTAAATGAATCCATATTTGGTATGTATAAACCAACTTAAACATTATTTTTTTTACTGTTGTTGTTGACTGAACTTGGCAATGAAACCAAGCTGCCTACGTACTTTTGAAGGATCAAGTCATAACATAGTTCATATATTTTATTTATTTATTTATTTATTTATTTATGCTCTAACTTTTGCCCAAGTTGTCCCATAAGGGATTTTCAACTTGGCGAGCATTTTCACTTTTTTTTTTTGAATGTGCAGTTTAAGCTCGTACTTAGGAGCAACATTTTTTGGAAAAACAGTTTAAGCTCATGCTTAGGAATATCATGTTTTAAGCATAGTACTACTTTAAAAACTTGCCATTGATCCATCCAACATTAACACCATCTTGATCAACAATCTTGTATGCACCATCGGTATAGGCTTCTCGAACAACATATGGTCCATCCCATTTTGAAAGAAACTTGTTACCCATGCGATGTGTGGTATTTATGGATCTTCTCACAGCAAGGACTAAGTCTCCAACTTGAAATGATTGTGGCTTAACTTTCTTGTTAAAAGCTTTGGACAATCGAGCTTGATAGCATTTTAAGCGTTGTTGTGCTTCCAATCTTTTCTCATCTAAGGCTTCTAATTCCTCCAAGCACAGACGCACATTGTCTTCATCAGTAATACCTTCTTCAATTGCAATCCTTAATGATGGAATTTGTCGCTCAAGTGGTAGAACAACTTCTACATCATAAACAAGCGAATATGGAGTAGCTTCAGTTGGTGTGCGATATATAGTACGATAAACCCACAAAGCTTCTCCGATCCTTTCATGCCAATCTTTCTTTAAATGATTAACAACTTTCTTGAGAATATTGCATACAGTCTTGTTAAAAGCTTCTACTAATCCATTTGCTGGAGCATGGTACATTACAGAGTGATATTGCTTGAAGTCAAACTGTGCACATAATTTGCTCATGTCAAACTACTTCCCATTATCAATCATAATGTATCGTGGTATGCCATACTGATAAATGATATTAGTGCGAATGAAAGTTGCAATAGTTTCTTTCTTTACTTTTTTGTAAGGTGTCGCTTCTGCCCATTTTGAAAAGTAATATGTTGTTGCAAGTATATACATATGCCCCATCAAACTCTTAGGTAATGGCCCTACGAAGTCAAGTCCCTAACTATCAAATGGCCAAGATATGACTGTTGATGCAATGGCTCAGGAGGTTGATGGATAAAGTTAGCATGAAACTGACAAGCTTGACATTTCTTGGCATAGTCCATGCTGTCTTTTACCATTGTAGGCCAATAGTATCCCATCCTTTTAATTTGAAAGTGCAACTTAGCTCTAGATTGATATGCAACACAAACTCCGAAATGAGCTTCTTATAGAGCTTTGGATGCTTTATCTTCTCCTAAACATTAAAAAAAGATTCCATTAAAAGAACGATGATAAAGTATACCCTTGAAGTAAATAAATCAAAGAGCCTGACGTTTCACTTCTGTTTTATGCTTTGGATCATTAGGTAATTTACCATACTCTAGATAATCAATCAATAGTTGCCTCCAATCTTCTTTCTTAATTTCACAAAGTAAAACAACGTTGGATTTGATATCTTCTATTTCAAAGATAGTAATTGATGGCAAGACCCATCGTTTACACAAAGGAACCTTTACTTCGGCACTTGGCAATATAAGAGATGATGCCAAACTAGCCAGAGAATCAGCTTGTCTATTTTTTTTTCTTGGCACGTGTTCTAAGTTCACTTTGTCAAACCATTCTAAGAGTTTTTTTCGCATAGTTGACATATGGTAAAAGCTTCAGTTTCTTCGCTTCATAAAGTAAAAGAAGTTGGTCGATGACCAATTTGGAATCTCTATGCACTTGAAGTTGGGTGACTTTCATATCAATTGCCATCTCTAATCCAATGATCAGAGCTTGGTATTCTGCTACATTGTTGGAATAATTTTTAGTGAGAGTGAATGCGAAAGGCAATACATCACCTTCCAAAATGATGAAGACAATACCCGCTCCAGCTCTATTTTACTGTGCAGCTCTATCAAAGAACAACTTCCATGGCCTAGGATTTCGATAAAAAGAAGATCCTTATCAGGAAGATCTTCAGAGAATTCCCAATCATCTGGAATAAGATTGTTTGCTTGAAAATTAGCCAATGCTTGTCCCTTAATAGCCTTCTGTAGAACATAAGTGATATCAAACACTTGCAGCAAGAGACCCCAATCTTCCACGAAGTACAGCCTTGGACATAAGATACTTAAGAGGATCTACTCAGGATATCAAATGGATAGTATGAGCTTGCAAATAATGCCTCAACTTTTTAACAGCAAACATTAATGCCAGACAAGTCTTTTCAATAGAACAATAATTTAACTCAGCACCATTAAGAGTTCTATTGAGATAGTAGAGTGCATTTTCTTTTTCTTCATCATTTTCTTATGTTACCAATGCTCCTAAAGAACGTTCCTATACAACAATATAAATGATCAAAGGCTTTCCTCGTATAAGCGCTTTTAAAATAGGCAGCCACAACAAATAGGCCTTAATGCTTTTATAATCATTACTACAAGCTTCATCCCAAATAAAAGGAATATCTTTCTTTATCAGCCGATTAAATGGTTGACATCGCCCTGCCGAGTTTGATATGAAACGTCGAATATATGCTAATCTTCCTTGCAAACTTTTGAGTTCATGGAGATTACATGGTTCTGGCATTTTCATGA
>JBBYHK010189585.1:0-33272 GCA_038382065.1 Adansonia grandidieri | reverse complement strand
GTTATATCAAAATAATGACAAGTTAAGATTGAAAGAATCAAAACTGAGATAAGACATAGCTAGTAAGGTACCGATTTCAGGCATCGCGAAGAGGTTCGTACCTTATCACGCTAACCAACTCCTGAACCCAAATGGCGAATCTTTGCACTATGTAGACCATGGGATCGATGTTTTGAGTTTCGTAAGTCAAAACATAGGTTTCAATAGGCATCCGGTCATGCCTAGCCCAAAATGATCAGTGGTGACTCCAAGCGTTGGCCATTTTACCATGGTCATCCGAAACCAATAAGATGAGCGATTCATCTTGTGGTCCCTCTCATTGTACCATAAGTCGATAATCCATACATTCTTATTTTCATCACATCGCCAAAGGAAAAGTCTCGATCAAAAAGACATTCCAAGTCAAAAAAATATTTCAAGTCATACACATTCATAAATCCACGAGGATCCATCCCGAGGTACATTGCGACAATATGGAAAACATGACTGTAGTGCCCAATCACCAAAAAATGGAGATTATTACGAGAATCTAAGTTTGTCTCATTTGACTAATAAACTTTGATTTTATGAAAAATGCTGGAAAGAAAACCTTTTCCTGCCAAACCAATGCATCAATATCATGTATACCAACAAGAGGAATAAGATTACGGTGCCGAATCACAAAAAGCATAGAGTTTGTTAAGAGAATCCAAGCTTGTCTCATTTGATGGACGAGCTTTGATTATAAAGAAAAGGGTAGAAAGAAAAGCTTTTCTTGCTAAACCAAAGCATCACTGTCATGTATCCTAAATGAGGAGAACATGATTGTTATGTCAATCATAAAAAAAATGGAGATTATTATGTGAGTCCAAGTTTATCGAAGGAAAATAGTGGAAAGAAAAGCTTTTCCTACCAAACCAAAACATCAATATCGTGTTTACCAATGAGAGGAACAAGATTATAGTGCCGAATCACAAAAAAATGGAGATTGTTACAAGAATCCAACCTTGTCTCATTTGATGGATAAACTTTGATTATATAGAAAATAATGGAAAGAAAGGCTTTTCTTTCCAAACAAAGGCTTCAATATTGTGTTCCCTAATGACGAGAAATGATTGTGCTGCCTAATCATAAAAAGAATAAAGATAACTATAGGAATACAAGTTTGTCTCATTTGACAGAAGAACTTTGATTCTAAAGAAAATGGTGGAAAGGAAAGCTTTTCTTGTCAAAGCAAAGCATTTATATTATGTCTCCAAATGAGGGGAATAACATTATAGTGTCAAATCACAAAACGGATGGAGCTTGTTACGAGAGTCCAAGCTTGTCTCATTTGATGGATGAACTTTTATTATAAGAAAAATAGTGGAAAGAAAGCTTTTCTTGTCAAACCAAAGCTTCAATATCATGTATCCTAATGAGGAGAACATGATTGTAGTGCCCATCCCAAAAAGAATAGAGATTATTGCAACAATCCAAGATTGTCTCAGTTAACTGACAAACTTTGATTCTAAGGAATATAATGGAAAAGAAAGCTTTTCCTGCAAAACCAAAGCATCAATATTGTGTATCCTGATAAAGGAAATAAGATTATAGTGCTAAATCTCGGAAAGAATAGAGATTGTTATGAGAATCCATGCTTATCTAATTTGATGGACAAACTTTGATTATAAGGAAAATAGTGGAAAGAAAAGCTTTTCTTGCCAAACCAAAGCTTAAATATTGTGTATCCCAATGAGGAGAGCGTGATTGTAGCACCGAATCACAAAAAAAAAATGGAGATTGTTACGAGAATCCAAGCTTGTCTCATTTGATAGATAAACTTTGGTTATGAGGAAAATAATGGAAAAAATGCTTTTCTTGCCAAACCAAACCATCAATATCATGTATCCTAATGGGAAAAACATGATTGCAGTGCCTAATCATAAAAAGAATGGAAATTACTATAAGAATCTAAGTTTGTCTCATTTGACAGACAAACTTTGATTCTAAGGACAATAAAGGAGAGAAACAATTTCCCTACCAAACCAATGCATCGATATCGTGTATCCCAATGAGTAGAAAATGATTGTAGTGCCTAATCCCAAAAAGAATAGAAATTATAATTAAAATCCAAATTTGTCTCATTTGACAGACAAACTTTGATTCTAAGGAAAATGGTGGGAAAAAAAACTTTTTCTGCCCAACCAAAGCATCAATATCATGTATCTTAATGCAAGAAAAAATATTATAGTGTCGAATCACAAAGACAATAGAGATTGTTTTGAGAATCCAAGCTTGTCCTATTTGATAGATGAACTTTGATTATGAGGAAAATGGTGGAAAGAAAAGCTCTTTTTCCAAAACCAAAGCATAGATATCGTGTATCCCAATAGGAGAACATGATTGTAGTGCCTAATCAGAAAAAATAGAAATGTAGCGCCTAATAAAAAAAATAGAAATGATTATGATGATTATGAAAATCCTAGTTTGTCTTATTTGATGGATGAACATTGATTCTAAGGAAAATGGTCTTTTCTTGCCAAACCAAAGCATCAATATCACGTATCTCAATGAGGGAAAAAAGATTATACTGCCAAATCACATAAATAATGGAGATTGTTTTAAGAATCCAAGCTTGTCTTATTTGACGGATAAACTTTGATTATGAGGAAAATGGTAGAAAGAAAAGCTTTTATTGCGAGACCAAAGCATTGATATCATGTATCTTAATGGGGAGAACATGATTGTAGTGCCTAATAAAAAAATAGAAGTTATTATGAAAATCCAAGTTTGTCTCATTTGACGGACAAACTTTGATTCTAAGGAAAATGGTGGAAAGTGCCAAACCAAAGCATCAATATCTTGTATCGCAATAAGGGGAACAGACTATAGTGTTGAGTCAAAAAAAGAATGAAGATTGTTACGAGAATCAAAGCTTGTCTTATTTGATGGATAAACTTTGATTATAAAGAGAACAATGGAAAGAAAAGCTTTCCTTCCTATGCCAAAGCATCAATATCATGTATCCCAATAAGGAAGACAAGTTTATAGAGCCTATCACAAAAAGATGGAGATTACTATGAGATTCCAAGTTTGTCTTATTAGGCGATCGAAGCTTGATAAATGATGGAAAAGAAAGCTTTTCCTACCAAACTGAAGCATCGATATCATGTATCCTAATAAGGAGAACATGATTGTAGTGCCTAATTGGAAAAAGAATAAAAATTGTTATGAAAATCAAAGTTTGTCTCATTTGATGAATGAATGTTGATTCTAAGGAAAATTGTGGAAAGAAAAGCTTTCCCTGCTAAATCAAAGAATCAATTTCATGTATCCTAGTAAGTAGAATAAGATTACAGTGCCAAATCACAAAAAGAATGGAGATTATTATGAGAACCAAAGCTTGTCTCATTTGATAGATGAACTTTGATTATAAGGAAAATGGTGAAAAGAAAAGCTTTTCTCACCAAACCAACCATCAATATTATGTATCCAATGAGGAGAAAATGATTGTAGTGCCTACTCACAGCAAGAATAAAAATTATTATAAGAATCCATCTTTACTTCATTTGATGGACGAACTTTGATTCTAAGGAAAATGGAAGAAAGGAAAGACTTTCCTACTAAACCAAAGCATCAATATCATGTATCCCAAGGAAAAGGATAAGATACTGCCGAATCATAGAAAGAATAAAGATTGTTACAGGACTCCAAGCTTGCCTTATTTGATGGATGACCATTGATTCTAAGGAAATTGGTGGAAAGGGAAGCTTTTCCTACCAAACCAAAGCATCGATACCATGTATCCTAATAAGGGGAATAAAATTACAGTGTCAAATCACAAAAAAGATGGAGATTGTTATAGGAATCCAAGCTTGTCTCAGTTAACAGATGAACTTTGGCTATGAGGAAAATAGTGGAAAGAAAAGCTTTTCTTGCTAAATCAAACCATCAATATCATGTGTCCCAATGAGAAAAACATGATTGTCATGCCCAAACACAAAAAGAATGAAAATTATTACAAGAATCCAAGTTTGTCTCATTTGACAGAAGAACTTTGATTATAAGGAAAATGAAGGAGTGGAAAGCTTTCCCTGCCAAACCAACGCATCGATACGTGCATCGAAATGAGGAGAAAATGATTATGATGCCCAATCCCAAAAAGAATAGAAATTATAATGAGAATCTGGGTTTGTTATATTTGACAGATGAACTTTGATTCTAAGGAAAATGGTGGAAAGGAAAGCTTTTCCTACCAAACCAAAACATCAATATCATGTATCTCAATGAAGGAATAAAGATTATGGTGCCGAATCACAAAAATAATGGAGATTGTTTTAAGAATCCAAGCTTATCTTATTCGATAAATTAACTTTTATTATAAGGAAAATTATGGAAAGAATAGCTTTTCTTGTGAAACCAAAACATCGATATTGTGTATCCCAAGGAGAAGAACATGATTGTAGTGCCTAATTAAAAAATAAAAATTATTATGAAAATCCTAGTTTGTCTTATTAGATGGATAAACAATAATTCTAAGAAAAATGGTGGGAAGCAAAGCTTTTCTTGCCAAACCAAAGCATCGATATTGTGTATCCCAATGAGGGGAATAGGATTATAGTGCTGAATCACAAAAGGAATAAGATTGTTACGAGTATCCAAGCTTGTCTCATTTGACGGATGAACTTTGGTTATAAGGAAAACAGTGGAAAAAAACTATTCTTGCCAAACCAAACCATCAATATCATATATCCTAATGGGAAGAACATTATTGTAGTGCCTAATCACAAAAAATGGAAATTATTATGAGAATCCAAGTTTGTCTCATTTGACAGATTAACTTTTATTCTAAGGAAAATGGAAGAGAGGAACGATTTCCCTGCCAAACCAATGCAATTATATTGTGTATCCCAATGAAGAGAAAATGATTATAGTGCCTAATACCAAAAATAATAAAAATTAGAATTAGAATCCAAGCTTGTCTTATTTGACAAATGAACTTTGATTCTAAGGAAAATGGTGGAAATGAAAGCTTTTCCTACCAAACCAAAGCATCAATATCGTGTATCTTAATGAAGGAAAAAAATATTATAGTGCTGAATCATAAAAATAATGGAGATTGTTTTGAGAATCCAAGTTTGTCCTATTCGACAGATAAACTTTTATTATAAGGAAAATGGTGAAAAGAAAAGCTTTTCTTGCGACACCAAAGCATCGATATCATGTATCTCAATAAGGAGAACATGATTGTAGTCCCTAATCAAAAAAAATTCCAAGGTTGTCTTATTTGATGAACGGACTTTGATTATCAAGAAAATGGTGGGAAAAAAGTTGCTCCTACAAAACGAAAGTATCAGTATCTTGTATCCTAATAAGAGGAATAAGACTATAGTGCTGAGTCAAAAAAGGAAAGGAGATTGTTATATGAATCCAAGCTTGTCTTATTTGATAGATGAACTTTGATTATTAGGAAAATAGTGGAAAGAAAAGCTTTTCTTGCCATACCAAAGCATCAATATCGTGTATCCTAATGAGGAGAACCTAATTGCGGTCCCATCACTAAAAAAATTGAGATTACTATGAGAATCTAGGTTTGTCTTATTTGGAATTGAACCTTTATTCTAAAGCAAATGGTGGAAAAGAAAGCTTTTCCTACCAAACCAAAGCATCGATATCGTGTATCCTAATGAGGAGAACATTATTTAGTGCCTGATTAGAAAAAAATGTACATTATTACGAGGATCGAAGTTTATCTCATTTGACGAATGAACTTTGATTCTAAGGAAAATGGTGGAAAGGAAAGCTTTTCTTGCCAAACCAAAGCATCAATATCAAGTATCCCAATGAGTGGAATAAGATTATGGTGCTGAATCATAAAAAGAATGGAGATTGTTACCAAAACCAAGCTTTTCTCATTTGATAAATAAACACAGATAAACTTTGATTATAAGGAAAATGGTGGAACTAGACCATCAATATCATGTATCCCAATAAGGAGAACATAATCGTGGTGTCCATCACAAAAAGAATGGAATTATTATGAGAATCCAAGTTTGTCTCATTTCATGGAAGAACTTTGATTCTAAGGAAAATAGAGAGAAGGAAAGCTTTCCCTGCCAAACCAATACATCGATATCGTGTATCCCAATTAGGAGAAAATGATTATAGTGCCTAATCACAAAATGAATAGAAATTATTATGAGAATCCAATTTTGTCTCATTTGATGGACAAACTTTGATTCTAAGGAAAATAAAGGAAAAGAAAGATTTTATTACCAAACTAAAGCATCAATATTAGTGCCAAACCACAAAAAGAATGGAGATTGTTACAAGAATCCAAACAAGAATCCAAGCTTGTCTCATTTGTTAGATGAACATCAATTCTAAGAAAAATGGTAGAAAGAAAAGCTTTTCCTGCCAAACCAAAGCATTGATATCATGTATCCCAATGAAGGGAATAAGATTATGGTGCCTAATCACAAAAAGAATTGAGATTGTTATGAGAATCCAAGCTTGTCTCATTTGATGAATGAACATTGATTCTAGGAAAATGGCGGAAACAAAAGCTTTTCCTACCAAACAGAAGCATTGATGTCGTGTATCCCAATAAATAGAATAAGATTATAGTGTCGAATCACAAAAAAAAAAAAGAGATTGTTATGAAAATCTAAGCTTTTCTTGCTTGATGAACAAACATTGATTCTAAGAAAAATGATGGAAAAGAAAGCTCTTCTTGCCAAACGAAAGCATTGATATCATCTATCCCAATAAGGGGAATAAGATTATAGTGCTGAATCATAAAAAGAATAGAGCTTGTTATGAGAATCTAAGCTTCCTTACCAAACCAAACCATCAATATCATGTATCCTAATGAAAAGAACATGATTGTAGTGCCTAATCACAAAAAGAATGAAAATTATTACAAGAATCCAAGTTTGTCTCAATTGATAGATGAACTTTGATTCTAAGGAAAATGGAAAAGATGAATGTTTTTCCTACCAAACCGAAGCATCGATATCGTGTATTCCAATGAGGAGAACATAATTGGAGTGCCTAATCACAAAAAAAATAAAAATTACAATGAGAATCCAAGTTTGCCTCATTTGACAGATGAACTTTGATTAAGGAAAATGGAAGAAAGGAAAACCTTTCCTACCGAATCAAAGCATCGATACTGTTTATCCTAATGAGGAGAATGTGATTGTAGTGCTTAATAAAAAAAATAGAAATTATTATGAGAATCGAAGTTTGTCTCATTTTACTGTCAAACTTTGATTTTAAGGAAAATGGTGGAAAGGAAAGCCTTTCCACCCAAACCAAAGCCTTAATATCAAGTATCCCCATGAGTGGAATAGGATTATAATGCCAAATCATAAAAAGAATGGAGATTGTTACAAGAACCCAATCTTTTCTTATTTGATGGATAAACTTTTATTATAAGGAAAATGGTGGAAAGATAAGCTTTTTCTACCAAAATAAACCCTCAATATCGTGTATCACAATGTAGAGAACATAATTGTGGTCCCTATTACAAAAAAAATTGGAGATTATTATGAGAATCCAAGTTTATCTCATTTCATGGATGAACTTTAATTCTAAGGAAAATAAAGAAAAAGAAAGCTTTCCTTTTCAAACCAACACATTGATATCGTGTTTCCCAATGAAAAGAAAATGATTGTAGTGCCTAATCACAAAAAGAATATAAATTATTATGAGAAGCCAGGTTTGCCCCATTTGATGGATGAACTTTGATTCTAAGGAAAATAAAAAAAAAAAAGGAAAGGCTTTCCTACCAAACCAAAGCATCAATGTCATGTATCCCAATGGGGGGAATATGATTGTAGTGCAGAGCCATAAAAAGAATGGAGATTGTTATGAGAATCCAAGCTTGTATTATTTGTCAGACGAACATTGATTCTAAGGAAAATGGTGGAAAAAAAACTTTTCTTGCCAAACCAAAGCATCGATATTGTATATCCCAATAAGGGGAATAAGATTATAATGCCTAATCATAAAAAGAATAGAGATTGTTATGAGAATCCAAGCTTGTCTTATTTAACGGGCGAGCATTGATTCTAAGAAAAATGGTGGAAACAAAAGCTTTTCCTACCAAATGAATGCATCGATATCATGTGTACCAATGAGAGGAATAAGGTTATAATGCCGAATCTCAAAAAGAATGGAGATTGTTACGAGAATCTAAGCTTTTCTTACCAAGCCAAATCATTAATATTATGTATCCCAATAAGAAGAACATGATTGCAGTGCCTAATTTCAAAAAGAATGAAAATTATAAGAAGAATCCAAGTCTGTCTCATTTGACAAACAAACTTTGATTCTCAGTAAAATAAAGGAAAAGAATCCTTTCCCTACCAAACTGAAGCATCAATATCGTGTATCCCAATGAGGAGAACATGATTGGAGTGCCTAATCACAAAAAGAATAAAAACTAAAATGAGAATCCAAGTTTACCTTATTTGACTGATGAACTTTGATTCTAATGAAAATAGTAGAAAGAAAAGCTTTTCCTGTGAAATCAAAGCGTCGATATGGTGTATCCCAATGAGTAGAACGTGATTGTAGTGCCTAATCAAAAAAAATAGAAAATTATTATAAGGATCCAAGTTTGTCTTATTTGACCATCGAGCTTTGATTTTAAGGAAAATAGTGGAAAAGAAAGCTTTTCTTGCCAAACTAAAGCCTCAATTTCATGTATCCGGATGAGTGGAATAGGATTATAGTGTCAAATCATAAAAAGAATGGAGATTGTTATGAAAGCCCAAGCTTTTCTCATTTGACAGATGAACTTTGATTATAAGGAAAATGGTAGAAATAAAAGCTTTTCTTGCCAAACTAAACCATCAACATTGTGTATTGCAATAAGGAGAACATAATTTCTGGTGCTCATTACAAAAAGAATAGAGATTATTACGAGAATTCAAGTTTATCTCATTTCACGTACAAACTTTGATTTTAAGGAAAATAGAGAAAAAAAAAAGGTTTCCCTTCCAAATCAACACATCGATATCATGTCTCCCAATGAGGAGAAAAAGATTATAGTGCCTAATTACAAAAAGAATAAAAATTGTTACAAGAATCCAAGCTTGTCTCATTTGATGGATGAACTTTGGTTATAAGGACAATAGTGAAAAGAAAAGCTTTTCTTGGCAAACCAAACCATCAATTATCATCTATCTCAATGAGAAGAATATGATTGTAGCACCGAATCACAAAAGGAATGGAAATTATTACAAGAATCCAAGTTTGTCTCATTTGACAGATGAACTTTGATTTTAAGGAAAATGGAGGAGAGGAAAGCTTTCCCTACCAAACCAAAGCATTGATATCGTGTATCCAAATGAGGATAACAGGATTGCAGTGCTTAATCACAAAAAGAATAAAAATTACAATGAGAATCCAAGTTTGCCTTATTAGAAAGATAAACTTTGATTCTAAGGAAAATGGTAGAAAGGAAAGCTTTTCCTGCCGAATCAAAGCATCGATATCGTGTATCCCAATAAGGAGAACGTGATTATAGTGCCTAATCAAAAAACAAATAAAAATTATTATAAGGATCCAAGTTTGTCTCATTTTACCATTGAACTTTAATTTTAAGGAAAATAGTGGAAAGGAAAGCTTTTCCTACCAAATCAAAGCCTTGATATCATGTATCACAATGAGTGGAATAGGATCATAGTGTCGAATCATAAAAAGAAGAAAGATTGTTTTGCAAACCCAAGCTTTTCTTATTTGACAGATGAACTTTGATTATAAGGGAAATGGTAGAAAGAAAAGCTTTTTTTGCCAAATCAAACCATCAACATCATGTATCGCAATGAGGAGCACATAATTATGGTGCCCATTACAAAAAGAATAAAGATTATTACGAGAATCCAAGTTTGTCTCATTTCATGTACGAACTTTGATTCTGAGGAAAATAGAGAAAGAAAGCTTTCCCTTCCAAACCAACAATCGATATCATGTATCCCAATGAGAAGAAAATAATTGTAATGCCTAATCACAAAAAGAATAGAAATTACATGAGAATCCAACTTGGTCCTATTTAACGAATGAACTTTGATTCTAAGGAAAATGGATGTAAGAAAAGCTTTTACTACCAAACTAAAGCATCAATATCTATTATCACAATGAGAGGAATAGCATTACAGTGCCGCATCTCAAGAAGAATGGACATTGTTAGGAGAATCTGGCTTGTCTAATTTGACAAACGAACATTAATTCTAAGGAAAATTGTGGAAAGGAAAGCTTTTCCTACCAAACCAAAGCATCGATATCATGTGTCCCGATGAGGGGAATAAGATTATAGTGCCAAATCACAAAAAAATAAAGATTGTTACGAGAATCTAAGGTTGTCTCATTTGATGGATAAACTTTGGTTATGAGCAAAATAATGGAAAGAAAAGCTTTTCTTGGAAAACTAAGCCATTAATATCATCTATCCCAATGAGAAGAACATGATTGTAGGCCTAATCATAAAAAGAATGGGAATTATTACAAGAATCCAAGTTTGTTTTATTTGACAGATAAACTTTGATTATAAGGAAAATGGAGGAGAGGAAAGATTTCCCTGCCAAACCAACGCATCGATAACGTGTATCCCAATAAGGACAACAAGATTGCAGTGCCTAATCATAAAAAAATAGAAATTATAATGAGATCCAAGTTTGTCTCATTTGACAAATGAACTTTGATTCTAAGGAAAATGGCAGAAAGGAAAGCTTTTCCTATCGAATCAAAGCATCGATATCGTGTATCCCGATAAGGTGATAAGATTATACTCCCAAATCACAAAAATAATGGAGATTGTTTTAAGCATCCAAGCTTGTCCTATTCGACAGATGAACTTTGATTATAAGAAAAGGATGGAAAGAAAAACTTTTCTTGCAAAACCAAAATGTCGGTATCATGTATCTTAATGAGGAGAACATGATTGTAGTGCCTAATCAGAAAAAATAGTAATTATTATGAAAATCCAAGGTTGCCTCATTTGACGGATGAACTTTGATTCTAAGGGAAATGGTGGAAAAGATAGCTTTTCCTATGAAACCAAAGCATTAATATCTTGTATCCTAATGAGGTGAATAAGACTATAGTGCCGAGTCACAAAAAGAATGGAGATTATGACGAGAATTCAAGCTTGTCTCATTTGACGAATGAACTTTGATTATGAGGAAAATAGTGGAAAGAAAAGCTTTTCTTTCCATACCAAAGCATAAATATCATGTATCCCAATGAGGAGAATATATTGCGGTGCCCATCATAAAAAAATAGAGATTACTACAAGAATCTAAGTTTATCTCATTTGACGGTCAAACCTTGATTCTAAAAAAAATGGTGGAAAAGAAAACTTTTCTTGCCAAACTAAAGCATCGATATCATGTGTCCTAAAGAGGAGAACATGATTGTAGTGCCTAATTAGGAAAATAATAAAAATTATTATAAGGATCCAAGTGTGTCTCTTTTGACAAATAAACTGTGATTCTAAGGAAAATGGTGGAAAGGAAAGCTTTTCCTAGCAAACCAAATCCTCCTTATCGTGTATCCCAAAGAGGAGAGCATAATTATTATGCCCATCACAAAAAGAATGGAGATTATTATAAAAATCCATGTTTGTCTCATTTCATGGAAGAACATTTATTCTAAGGAAAATGGAGAAAAGGAAAGCTTTCCCTGCTAAACCAACACATCGATATCATGTATCCCAATAAGGAAAAAATGATTATAGTGCCTAATCACAAAAATAATAAAAATTGTTACGAGAATCCAGGTTTGTCCCATTCGATGGATGAACTTTGATTCTAAGGAAAATGGAGGAACAAAAAGCTTTTCCTGCCAAACCAAAGCATAAATATCAAGTATCCCAATGAGAGGAATAAGATTATAGTGCTAGATCACAAAAAGAATGGAGATTGTTACGAGAATCCAAGCTTGTCTTATTTGACGGATGAACATTGATTCTATGGAAAATGGTAGAAAGGAAAGCTTTTCCTACCAAACCAAAGCATCGATATCATGTATCCCAAAAACGGGAATAAGATTATAGTGTCGAATCCTAAAAAGAATGGAGATTATTATGAGAGTCCAAGCTTGTCTCATTTTATGGATGAACTTTGGTTATGAGGAAAATAGTGGAAAGAAAAGTATTTCTTGCCAAACCAAACCATCAATATCATGTATCCCAATGAGAAGAACATGATTGTAGTGCCTAATCACAAAAAGAATGGAAATTATTATGAGAATCCAGGTTTGTCCCATTTAACAGACAAACTTTGATTTTAAGGAAAATGAAAGAAAGGAAAGCTTTCCCTGCTAAACCATTACATCGATATCGTGTATCCCAATAAGGAGAACATGATTGTAGTGCCCAATCACAAAATGAATGGAGATTATTACGAGAATCTAAGTTTATCTCATTTAATGGATGAACTTTGATTCTAAGGAAAATGGCAGAAGGAAAGCTTTTCTTACGAAACCAAAACATCAATATCATGTATCCAACGAGGGGGATAATATTATAGTTCTGAATCAAAAAAGGAATGGAGATTGTTACAAGAATCCAAGCTTGTCTTATTTGACAGATAAACTTTGATTATGACAAAAATAGTGGAAAAAAAAGCTTTTCTTGCCATACCAAAGCATCAATATCCTGTATCCCAATGAAGAGAACATTATTATGATGCCCATCACAAAAAAAATGGAGATTACTACGAGAATACAAGTTTATCTCATTTGACAGATGAACTTTAATTCTAAGGAAAAAGGAAAAAGGGAAAGCTTTCGCTGCCAAACCAACTGATCGATATTGTGTATCCTAATAAGGAGAAAAAGATTGTAGTGCCTATTCCCAAAAAGAATAGAAATCATTATGAGGATCCAGGTTTTTCTAATTTGACGGATGAACTTTGATTCTAAGGAAAATGAAGGAAAGAAAAGGTTTTCTTGCCAAACCAAGGCATCAATATCATGTATCCCAATGAGGGAATAAGATTATAGTGTCGAATCACAAAAAGAATGGAGATTGCTATGGGGATCCAAGCTTGTCTTATTTGACAGATGTAACATTGATTCTAAGGAAAATGGTGAAAGGAAAGCTTTTCCTACCAACCCATAGCATCAACATCAGGTATGCCAATAACAGGAATAAGATTATAGTGCCGAATAATAAAAAGAATAAAGATTGTTACTAGAATCCAGTCTTGTCTCATTAGATAGATGAACTTTGGTTATAAGGAAAATAGTGAAAAGAAAAGCTTTTCTTGCCAAACCAAAGCATCAATATCATGTATCCCAACGAGGAGAACATGATTGTGGTGCCTATCACAAAAGAATGGAGGTTATTATGAGAATCTAAGTTTATCTCATTTGATAGGCGAACTTTGATTCTAAGGAAAATGGAGGAAAAAAAAGCTTTCCTTGCTAAACCAATGCATCGATATCGTGTATCCCAATGAGGAGAACATGATAGTAGTGCCCAATCATAAAAAGAATGGAGATTATCATAAGAATCGAAGTTTGTCTCATTTGATGGATGAACTTTGATTTTAAGGAAAATGGCTAAAAGAAAAGCTTTTCCTGTAGAATCAAAGCATCAATATCATGTATCCCAATAAGGGGAATAAGATTATAGTCTTGAATCATAAAAATAATGGAGATTGTTACAAGAATCTAAGCTTGTTTTTTTCATTTGATAGATGACCCTTCATTATAAGGAAAATAGTGGAAAGAAAAACTTTTCTTACCAAACCAAACCATCAATATCATTATCCCAATGAAGGAATGTGATTGTAGTGCCCAGTCACAAAACGAAGAGAGATTATTACAAGAATAGAAGTTTGCCTTACTTTATGAATAAACTTTGATCCTAAGGAAAGTGGTGGAGAGGAAAGCTTTTCCTACCAAAATAAAGCATAATATGGTGTATCACAAAAAGGGAAAAAATTATTGTGATGAATCGCAAAAAGAATAAAGATTGTTTCGAGACTCCAAGCTTGTCTCATTTGATAGATAAACTTTCATTATGAGGAAAATGGATGAAGGAAAAGCTTTTCTTGCAAAACCAAAGCATAAAAAATGTGTATCCCAATAAAGGAAAAAAAGATTATGATGCTGAATCACAAAAAGAATGGAGGTTGTTACAAGAATCCAGCCTATCTCGTTTGATGGATGATCTTTAACTCTAAGGAAAATAGTGGAATGAAAAGCTTTTCTTGCAAAACCAAAGCATCAATATCATGAATCCCAATGAGGAGAACATGATTATAGTGCCCAATCACAAAAGAAATGGAGATTGTTATGAGAATCCAAGCTTGTCTCATTTGATGGATGAACTCTGATTATGAGGAAAACAAAGGAAAGAAAAGCTTTTCTTGCCAAACCAAAGCATCAATATTGTGTATCCAAATGAAGAGAACATGACTGTAGTGCCCAATTATAAAAAGAGTGGAGATTATTATGAGAATCCAAGTTTATCTCATTTGACGAATAAACTTTGATTTAAAGGAAAATGGTGGAAAGAAAAGCTTCTCCTGCCAAACTCAAGCTTCGATATTGTGCATCCCAATGATAAAAACATGACTAAAGTGCCTAATCAGAAAAAAATAGAAATTATTATGGGAATCCATGTTCATCTTATTTGGTAGATGAACTTTGATTATAAGGAAAATGGTGGAATGGAAAGCTTTCCGGCTAAACCAAAGCATCAATATCGTGTATCCCAACAAGGGGAATAATATTATAATGTCGAGTCACAAAAAGTTATGATTGTTACGAGAATCTAAGCTTGTCTTACATGACAAATGGACTTTGATTATGAGGAAAATAGTGGAAAGAAAAGTTTTTCTTGCCAAACCAAAGCATCAGTATAGTGTATCCCAATGAGGAAAAGATGGTTGCAATGCCTATGACAAAAAGAATGGAGATATTATAAGAATCCAAGTTTGTCTCATTTGATAGTTGAACCTTGATTCTAAGGAAAACGGAGGGAAAGAAAGCTTTTCCTACCAAACCAACGCATCGATATCACGTATCCCAATGAAGAGAACATGATTGTTGTGCCTAATCTAGAAAAGAATAGAAATTAATATAAGGATCCAAGTTTGTCTCATTTGATGGATGAACTTTGATTCTAAGGAAAATGGTGGAAAGGAAAGGTTTCCTACCAAACCAAAGCATCAATATCATGTATCCCAAACAGTGGAATAAGATTATAGTGCCGAATCACAAAAAGAATGGAGATTGTTACAAGGATCCAAGACTGTCTCATTTGACGGACAAACTCTGATTCTAAGGAAAATGGTGGAAAGAAAAGCTTTTCCTACCAAACCAAAGCATCAATATCGTGTATCCTAATGAGGAGAATAAGATTATTGTGCCAAATTACAAAAAGAATAGAGATTGTTACAAGAATCCTAGCTTGTCTTAGTTGACGAACGAACTTTGATTCTAAGGAAAATGGTGGAAGGAAATGCTTTTCTTGCCATACCAACCCTTCAATATCGTGATCCCAAAGAGGAGAACATGATTATAGTACCTAATCACGAAAAGAATAGAAATTATTATGAGAATCCATGCTTATTTTATTTAATGAACAAACATTGATTCTAAGGAAAATGGTGAAAAGGAAAACTTTTCTTACCAAACCAAAGCATCAATACTGGGTATGTCAATAAAGGAAAAAAATACTCTAATGTCGAATCACAAAACAAAAATGGAGATTGTTTTGAGAATGCAAGCTTGTCCTATTCAACGGATAAACTTTGATTATAAGGAAAATGGAGGAAATAAAAGCTTTTTTTGCAAAACCAAAGCATTAATATCGTGTATCCCAATAAGGGAACAAAGATTATAGTGCCAAATCACAAAACGAATGGAGGTTGTTACAAGAATCCAAAACCTCTCATTTTATAGACAAAACTTTAATTCTAAGAAAAATAGGGGAAAAAAAAGCTTTTTTTGCCAAACGAAAGCATCAATATCGTGTGTTTTAAAGGGGAAAATGATTGTAGTGCCCAATCATTAAAAAAATAGAGATTGTTACAAGAATCCAAGCTTGTCTCATTTAACGGATGAAATTTGATTATAAGGAAAACAATGGCAAGAAAAGCTTTTCTTTCCAAACCAATGTATCAATATTATGCATCCCAATAAGGAAAACATGATTGTAGTGCCCAATCACAAAAATAGAGATTATTACGAGAATCTAGGTTTGTCTTATTTGACAAATGAACATTAATTCTAAGGAAAAGGTTGCAAAAGAAAGCTTTTCTATCAATCAAAATCATCGATATCGTGTATCTCGATGAGGAGAACTTGATTGAAGTGCCTAATTAGAAAAAATAGAAATTATTATGAGAATCCAAGTTTATCTCATTTGAAGAACAAACTTTGATTCTTAGGAAAATGATAGAAAGGAAAGCTTTACCTGCCAAACTAAAGCATTAATGTCATGTACCCTAATT
Organism: Adansonia grandidieri; assembly: GCA_038382065.1. Lineage (NCBI taxonomy): Eukaryota > Viridiplantae > Streptophyta > Magnoliopsida > Malvales > Malvaceae > Adansonia > Adansonia grandidieri. The sequence continues at coordinate 16,833 of JBBYHK010189585.1, read as the reverse complement.
AGTGGAATAAAATTATAATGCCGAATCACAAAAAGAACAGAGATTGTTACATGAACCCAAGCTTGTCTCAATTGAAGGATGAACTTTCATTATGAGGAAAACAGTGGAAAGAAAAGCTTTTCTTGCAAAACCAAAGCATCCATATCGTCTATCTCAATGAGGAGAACATGATTATAGTGCCCAATCATAAAAAGAATAAAAATTATTATGAGAATCCAAGTTTGTGTCATTTGATGGACGAACATTGATTCTAAATAAAACGGTGGAAACGTAAGCTTTTCCTGCCAAATGAAAGCATCAATATCGTGTATCTCAATAAGGGGAATGAGATAGGGTGCAAAATCACAAAAACAATCGTGATTGTTATGAGGATCCAAGCTTGTCTCATTTGATGCATGACCTTTAATTCTAAAGAAAATGGTGGAAAAAAAAGCTTTTCCTGCCAAACCAAACTATCAATATCATGTATCCCAATGAGGAGAACATGATTGTAGTACCCAATCACAAAAAGAATAGAATTATTTTGAGAATCCAAGTCTGTCTCATTTGACGGATGAACATTAATTCTAAGTAAAATGATGGAAACGTAAGCATTTCCTGCCAAACCAAAGCATCAATATCATGTATCCCAGTAAAGGGAATAAGATTATGGTGCCAAATCACAAAAAGAATCGTGATTGTTACGAGGATCCAAGCTTGTCTCATTTAACGGACGAACTTTGATTCTAAAAAAATTGGTGGAAAGAAAACCTTTTCTTGCCAAACCATACTATCAGTATCTTGATCCCAACGAGGAGAACATGATTGTAGTGATTAATCATGAAATGAATAGAAATTATTATAACAATCCAAGTTTGCCTTATTTGATGGACTAATTTGATTCTAAGGAAGATAATGGAAAGAAAAGCTTTTCCTACCAAACCGAAGCATTAATATCATGAATCGCGATGAGGGGAATAAGATTGTAGTGACAAATCTCAAAAAGAATAGAGATTGTTATAAGAATCCAAGCTTGTTTCATTTGATGGACAAACTTTGATTATACAGAAAATAATGGAAAGAAAAGCGTTTCTTACCAAATCAAAGCATCAATATCATGTATCCCAATGAGGAAAACATGATTGTAGTGACTAATCACAAAAAGAGTGGAGATTGTTAAGAGAATCAAAGCTTCCCTAATTTGGCAGATGAATTTTGATTTCAAGGAAAATGGTGGAAAAGAAAGCTTTTCCTGCGAAACCAAAACGTTGATATCATGTATCCCAATGAAGGGAACTAGATTATAGTGTCGAATCACAAAAAGAATAGGATTGTTATGAGAACCCATGCTTTTTTTATTTGACGAATGAAATTTGATTATAAGGAAGATGGTGGAAAGAAAGGTTTTCTTGCTAAACTAAACCATCAATATTATGTATCCCAATGCGGAGAACATAACTGTGGTGCCTATTAGAAAAAGAATCGAGATTATTACAAGAATCCATGTTTGTCTTATTTGATGGATCAACTTTGATTCAAGAAAAATAATGAAGAGGAAAGATTTCACTGCCAAACCAACACATCGATATCGTGTATCCCAATGAGGGAAACATGATTGTCATGCCTAATCACAAAAAGAATAGAAATTATTATGAGAATCCAAGTTTGTCTCATTTGATGGGCAAACTTTGATTCTAAGCAAAATGGTGGAAAGGAACGCATATCCAGCCAAATCAAAGCATTAATATCATGTATCTCAATGAGGAGAACATGATTGTAGTGTCCCATCACAAAAAAATTGGAAATTATTACGAGAATCCAAGTTTATCTCATTTGACAGACAAACTTTGATTCTAACAAAAATGGTAAGAAGGAAAGCTTTTTCCACTAAACCAAAGCATCGATATCGTGTATCCCAATGAAGGAAATATGATTGCAGTGCCTAATAAAAAAGAATAGAAATTATTATAAGAATCCAGGTTTTTCTCATTTGACGAATAAATCTTAATTGTAAGGAAAATGGAGGAAAGGCAAGCTTTTCTTACCAAACTAAAGGATCAATATTGTGTATCCCAATGAAGGGAATAAGATATGGTGCAGAATAGAAAAAGAATGGCAATTGTTATGGGGATCCAAGCTTGTCTCATTTGATGGATGAACTTTGATTCTAAGGAAAATGGTGGAAAAAAAAGCTTTTCCTGCCAAATCAAACTTTCAATATCGTGTATCCTAATGAGGAGAACATGATTGTAGTGCTTAATCACAAAAAGAATAGAAATTATTAACAATCTAAGTTTGTCTCATTTGAAGAATAAACTTTTATTCTAAGAAAAATGGTTGAAGGAAAATCTTTTCCTACCAAACCAAAGCATCAATATCGTGTATCGCAATAAGGGGAATAAGATTATAATGCCAAATCTCAAAAAGAAAGGAGATTGTTATGAGAATTCAAGCTTGTTTCATTTGGCAGATAAACTTTGATTATGAGGAAAATAGTGGAAAGAAAAGCTTTTCTTGCCAAATCAAAGTATCAATATTGTGTATCCTAATAAGGAAAACATGATTGTAGTGCCCGATCATAAAAAGAATAGAGATTGTTATGAGAATCCAAGTTTGTCTTATTTGACAGTTGAACTTTGATCTAAGGAAAATTGTGGAAAGAAAAGCTTTTCCTGCCAAACCAAACCATCGATATCATGTATCCTAATAAGGGGTGTTAGATTAGTAGTGCCAAATCACAAAAAGAAAGGAGATTGTTACAAGAATCCAAGCTCATTTCAATTGACATATAAACTTTAATTATGAGGAAACAGTGAAAATAAAAGTTTTTCTTGCTAAATCAAAGCATCAATATCGTGTATCCCAATAAGGACAACATGGCTATAGTGACCAATCACAAAAAGAATGGAGATTATTACGAGAATCCAAGTTTGTCTCATTTAACGAATGAACTTTGATTCAAAGGAAAATGATGGAAATGAAAGCTTTTCCTACCAAGCCAAAGCATTAATATCGTGTATTCCAATGAAGGGAATAAGATTATAATGCCAAATGACAAAAAGAATAAAGATTATTACGATAACATTTTTCAAGTGGAAACTTTTACTCTCATAAATCAAAATTAAACAAAACTTCAGCTACAAATTCCTATATTTGAAAAGCCTCGAAAGGTTTCAGGTAAGAATCTCTTATCTCACGAGTGCTTAAATTAAAAAAGACATTCAGGAATGGTATTTAAACTCATATCCTTTTAGTCCTCAAAATGTAGAAGGCCTTTCTTTCTTTTTAGTCTTTAAAGAGTAAGAAGCCTTTTTTTTTAGTCCTAAAAAAATAGGACACATTTTTCTTCTTTTAGTTCTTAAAGAGCAGGGCATCTTCTATTTCCTTTTAATCCTCAAAGAGTATGATGTTTACCTACTTTAGTTCTTAAATAGCATGACATTTACCTACCTCAATCCTTAAAGAGCAGGACACTTATCTACCTCAGTCTTTAATGAGTAGGATGCTTACCTACCTTATTCCTCAAAAAGTAGGATACCTACCCACCTAATTCCTCAAAAAACAGGATGCCTACCTACCTTAGTCCTTAAAGAGTAAAATGCTTACCTGCATCAGTCCTCAAAAAGTAGGATGTCTATTGACTTTAGTCCTCAAAGTGCAAGATAGTTACCTATGTCAATCCTCAAAGAGCAAGAGGTGTACCTACCTCAGTCCTTAAAGAGTAGGATGCTTGCCTACCTTAGTCCTCAAAGAGCAAGATGCTTACCTACCTCAATCCTTAAAGAGTAGGATGCTTACCTTCTTTAGTCCTTAAAGAGCAGGATACTTACCTACTATAGTACATAAAAAGCTAGATACCTATCGAGTCAAAGAACACATTAGCTGGTATCTATTTGAGAGGTTAAGCCTAGAAATCACAAACCTAGTTGGGAGGTTAAACCATACAAAATTCATTCAAATTTTTTATATGTTGGGATCATTGCCGACATATTCGGCCTATCTTAGGTTAATATTAACCAGATCCCCATTTTCTTATAGGCATTCAATAGGCATCATTTCACCTCAGACAAAGTAGTTTCTATTTGTCTTTGTCTTGTTCCAAATACTCAGTAATGGCGAAAAAAGGGCAGCTATAGACACCTTATTTTGTCTAAGCTATTCAGAGGTGTTGCAGGGTATTATTTTAAGCATTCTTTAAGTTCTTAAGAAGAGCACTAGTCGATTTCCCATCATTTTTTACCAAAGCTAGGTAATTCAAAAAGCTAAAGGTATGTACAAGTCATATTGGTGTGTAGGCAACAAAACCAAGCTTTCACATCGCCAAAATTCATATTTTCACATGTAGTATTGATACAAAAGGGTTTGGTATTGATACCTAAGGTATGGTTTTGATACTTGGTGTGTTCGTATCGATATAGGCCTTGACAATAGCTGAAGTTATGATTTTTAGAAAAATGTATCAATACACAAGCAGGAGCATTGATACAAAGCCTTCAAGTATCGATATATGTCTCTAAGTCTTGAGACTATAAATAATTTTTTGCTCTTGGAATCAGTATACTCTTTATTATATTGATACTCATGGGTAAAAGTTACCTTATGTACTGACAAAATGTTTTATATCGATACACTACGGCATTTTTGCCCAGTTTAAGCCATCTTTTGGCCGTTGCACCACTGATCTGGAAATCTTATTCAAACTTAGTTTTGCCCCAAAAATTATCAAAATTTATATTAAACTTCTATTTTAGCTTATGATTGGATTTAGACAATTTTTTTAGCCCAAATAACCAATGACAAAGGAATATTTTCATGAAATATGTGGTTTGTTAAAGGCCAAGCTTGGCTTTTCTCCACTTCAAGACTGCTATAACCTTTTAGCACCATTATTCTAAATGACAAAGCCATGGAAATAAGATCAGCTAGGTGTAGTTCCTAAAATTGTCTCTTAGTACATAAAGGAAAATCCCACATTGCCTTTACTTTTGGCTCAAAACCATTGGCCGAGCATACTCCATCTAAATGAGCCAATCTTGGCTCAGCTGGAGGAGCCTACAGAAAAGGATACCTCCATCTTGTTCTCAACCATTTTCATAAAACCTCCAACAACCTCCAGACCCATAAAGAACACTTCCATAAACATTGTTCCATTGACTTTCATTTTAACCAAAACTTTATTCCTATAGATCCCCCAAATCCCTAATAAAAAACCTTTAAAAACTTAACCTTTCGCACACTTTCAACTTTAAAAGCCCTTTCTATCAATATTATAACCAAGACAGCTTCTTTTTTTTCATCCATTTCTTGCTAAACAATAGTAAAAAGAAGAAAACAATTGAGTTTTGAGTCATTACTCCAACTGAAGAGGAAAGTTTCAAGTTTTTAGTATATATTCTCAACTTTGCTCCTTTTATTTTCTATTTTATCATTTGCATCATTTTAGTGAGCCATTCTTGGTGCCATAACCATTCTAGGGTTCTCATGCATTATTGTGGCCTTGATTGTGGTAGTTTTAGGGGCTTAAGTGACCAAGCATGCTTCTTATCATTTTTTCCATCAAAACAGCCCCTGTTTATGCATCTTTAACATGTTTATCCATCATCACACTCTTAACAGATGCTTGAATCTTCTCTCTAACATGTTTTCAGGCATATTCAAGTATTTCCCTACCTTATGATGAGTTATATGACATAAAAATGCTATCTTGGAAATTCTAGCATACTTCTTTTTGCTTAAATATAACTATATGATCTCTCATAACATGATCTGTGATATTATCCTCATTTATCTTATTTGTCACCTTCTTGTATTTTTGTCCTTTTACCTATGTCCAAATATAATCTTTTGCTTGTTTGACTGTGTTATTCATGTTTCTCAATATATAAGTTGCATTATGTTCAAAACACTTTTGTCAAAAATGTTCTCTTGTATGAAAAATTCTAATTTTCAAAACGGATCCGTAAGTTCAGTCTATGCTATTTCTAATTGATGGGGACTAGCATGGATTTAACGTTTTCACAAAATTATTCTTTCAATCTTGAGGACAAATCAAACATTTCAAATTTGGAGTCATGGTGAAATAAGTTCAATAATACTATTATTCAAACAAAAATGACCTTTTTATTGAAAAAAATAGCAAGCCTTGATCTTGATCTTAATACCTTCATTTATGGTATAGTCAATGGGTTGTTTCATTATCCTAAACTACTATAAGACCATGAAATGAACTTGAGATGCCTATGTCACTCTTTTCCCTATGTCACAAACATCTGCATGTCTAAGGTTAAAGTTTGACTTCCAAGAAACTTGAAAAATTAAGTAACCCTTGTTTTTGACTCTGGAAGTAACATAGTCTAGATTTTAAGAATTATTTTTCAATCATAAATGATTTTTCTAGTATTTTTCCTTAAAGGACATTGAAATACCTTTCCTAAGGTGTCTTGTTTGCCCTCATATCATTCCCGACGAGGGAGCTAGATTTTTCAAACTTTTGCTATTTGAACCTTAGAATCAATGCATTATATTTTGTTTGGGCTATTTTAGCCCATTGGATGATTTTCTTGTATTTTTTTTAATATTTTTCCTACAAAGTTTGTATTTATGAAAAAGAATTTTTAGGATTTAAAGATTTTAAATGAGTTTGAAGTGATTTTTCAAAATCCATTATGACTTTTCTGTTGTGTGTACTACCAGTGTCAAAACACACCTAATTTCATAAATTAATTCTGTTTACACTAATCCTCATAGAGTTACCTTTCCAGCCTCGCCTACCCTCAAAGCTTCAAAAGAACATTGAATAAATTTAGGAATGGAGATAGCACGACATTGTGCCATGGTTTTTTAGGATCAAAATTAACTCGATCTCTTTAACCACCATCATCGAGACATTGGAACTTCTCAAAATACACCCAACTAGCTCCCTCATAACACAAGCCCTTTAGGCTTGGATTAAGGCTCAAGACAAAAAAAATATATTATTTAAATATTTGATTTCCTATTTCAAAATACCTTTTTTTTCCAAAAATCCTTCCCTTTTAAATCAATAAAATTTTCATTATGGGGAATACTCCAACCACACCACTCCAAAGGGATACTCCAACCCCGTTCTGCACCAAAAAAACTTGAATTTTTTCTATCAGATTTATTCAAGATTTCTAATCAATTTTCTTAAATCATCAAAAATTTTCATTCTTGGGGATGCTCCAACCCCACCTTTCTGAGGGGATACTCTAACCCTATTTTTCACAAAAAAAAACTTGTATTTTTTTATTTATTCGAGATTCCTGATTATTTTCTTAAAATATCAAAATTTTTATCTTAGAGGATACTCCAACACCACATCTCTGAGGAGATACTCCAACCCCGCTTTTACCTAAAGATCCTAAAGTTTACCTAGATTATTTTAATTAAAACCTTTCTCATCCTTTAACTTACCACTGAATCCAGACATGTCTCAAAATTGTTATTTTGATTATTCTTTCTTAATCAAAGACAATTACAAGATACATTCTAATTGTCTTTCTTTTTTACCTTTTATGTGTTATTATTTTTCTATGATATTATTATTTTTTTTGTCATACTAATACGTTTCCTTTCTATAGTGATCAACGTGTATTCATACTTAAAAATTGTTTTAAGAAATTTTACAAGGTATTGTTCTATGTCAGTATCTTCCATATGCTTAACGCAAAATATTCAAATTTTTAAAATTTAATTCAAAAATTATTTTTATAAAAAATCCCTAAGCTTCTCCTTCCTCCGCGATGCATAAGTGATATAAAATTTTCTATTAAAATTTAAATTTATAATTTCCACAAAAGTTCACGCATTAAAGGGGATTTTATCTAAAAAATGACAAAAAGGAATCAATTAGGCTGAACTGAAGCAAGACATAGTTAATAAGTATGGATTTCGGGCGTCATAGGGGTGCTTATCCTTTCTCATGCATAACCAACTCCTGAACCTAACTAATAAATTTATTGATCTTGTAGACCTTGAAATCAATATTTTGAGTTTCATAGTTTAGAATATCATTTTCAATAGGCATCCGATCATACCTAGTCTAAAATAGTCGGTGCTAACTGTAAATTTATGGTTGCTTCACAATAACTTTCTAACACTAGTTGGATGAATGATTCATCCGACGGTCTCTCTCCCCTTTATATTATCATGCCTAATCCATATCCCGACCAAGGGATAACTCAAAGGCTTTGATCAAACACCATATTTTTTATTTGAGCATGTTCCCATTTTGGATCATCTTACGTATGCAGGAAATGTGAGGAGGTACATGGCAACACAAAGGAGGTTATGCAAAAACCTTAAAGTGCTACAACTTCTTGGCTTATAGAATTTCAATCGGTGTCTAGGCTTCTACCTTAGTGAAAAATGATGCCAAAATATGCCTTAAATGCCTAGGTTTTAAATGCTAGTAAATTTTCAATAATTACAGTTTAGCGTTTGCCTTTTTAACAATTCAAATTGGGCTTGAATAACTTTAACTGTTTAGGTATTTAAGCCCAGTTTCATTTTAATCTTTAAAAATCACTATAATGTGTGTGACCTATTAGGCCTCCATCATAAAGACAATAAATATAAATTTACTCAGTTAAGAATAATTTATATTTATAACCAAGATTGGCATCTAACAATGCATCATGGCCACCCGATATGCAGGAATAGCCAAATTGGTTTTGGCAAGCCCTTCAGTGTATAGTATCTCAGTGTAATTCAATCCCTTCATCATATATCCTAGAATAGGGATGAGTTTGGTGCAGTATCTACTCTTGACCCATTTTATATTACTGTGCAACCTATATATGTTAACTTCATAATCGATATTGCCTTGGCCAAGGTCTTGGAGTTAACATGGGCTAGGAACAACTAGGATATGACCCCTTATATCATTGCAGTGTTGAATCCTCTCTAGACCTCTCATCCGCCTTTATTATGCTTCATTTCATACCCAAAACCACCTTTATTCAGTGTTCATCTATTGTGAACCCATTCACGATGATCACTAAATAGATAAATAATTCACATACAAGGTAACCAAGAAAAACAAATCTAATATGCAATTGATTTTAATTTTTTTAATCCAATCATATTAATTCGTGTTGTTATATACAATAAAGCCATCTTAATTAATTAGCTGAGTTATAGATGTAAAGATGTCATCCAAGAATTTCTCCACTATTCTTTGATTCTCAGATGGTAGAGTGTGTGGGCACTCTTTGTCTTGATCAACTCTAAATTTGTACGGCTTGGTTCTCCTTTAAGACCACCTTTGTGGCAATAGGTTAAAAACCATGAGATGTTATGATTAGAAAACTTGAGATGGTGCAAATGGTCTACCTGAAACTTTAGGCATAAGCCTCTTATTTATATTAGGCAATAAGGTAGCCCTAATTTTAATTTTTAATTAAAAATTATTTTATTTATCCATTAATAACCTATATGTGGTGCCAAGCCTAGTTGTGTGCCTATCATAATTTGGCCAAGCCTTAGTGTCAATAGATAATATTTTGGCTCGAATTTATTTTATGAAATTTAGCCCTTTTAATCTGAATACTAATTAATTTTGATTGAATTGTTAAGTTTATTTAGCCTAATAATTTTCCATAACTCTAATTCTAATTCGAAGTAAAATCATAATAATATTATTTGAATAGATTAATTATGTATTAATTATCAAAATAAAATTTACTATGATAAAATAATTAATTTAATCGTAACCTAAAATAGATAAATAAATAATTTTTTAATTTATTTAGAATATTCTTCCTATATAATTATAAATAAATATTTAAACAAGACTTAATAGATATTAAATTAATTATATAAATAATTAATTTTTCTTATCTATTTATTTAAATTAATTCTTACTTTTATCAAAAGATAAATATAATTAATTTATTACAAATTCTTGTCTAAATAAATATTTAAATTACATTAAATATATATTCTAAATAAATAACACCAAAAAAATATTTTCATTTATTTACAAAAGAAAATGCCTACACTCTTAAACTGAGTGAATTTAGCATAATATTTCACCGTATTAAGAATTTTTTGTCCGGAATATTCCGATCAATAACCAATCGTCAAGGAATTATGTTCAGGTAGTGAAGGGACCAATTGGACATATATAATTAGGCTCCAATAATCTATGTATTAATTATTCTATCCCGAATAGCATATTGTAATACATAAGCTTTACAAATAACCTTTGAGTTAATGACCTTGATATTAATGTAATACCTTTATTTGATATCCTTGATCAACTTAAGGTTGAAATGTTTATTTTACCTACTTGATCACCTTATCTTAAAGATGATTATTTACTGCATGTTAACAATTTATCATTTGATATATAAATAACCAACGCCTTATCCATTTTTACTAAACTGCACAATGCTTTTTAAAAGGATAACCTTAACTCTTAATGGAAGCTATGATTCCATATCTTTAAGTAAAGCTCTCATCGAGTATAAGTCATATGCCTAACAAAACAATCTAGTAGCTTACTACTTCAAGATGTTTTAGCCTTTGGATCATCAAAGCATACAAATTATGCATATGGAGTTAATTACTTATTCAAAATTAAAGCAATTACACAGTAAATGTTAAAAGTGAATTAATCAATGTGAATGGATTTATTAATGAATTAATTGCACTTTGGTCCAGTCTAATATATCACCACCTCAAGGCAATATATCATGTCTCTATTTAGGAGTGGAACCACTCCAAATGACCAAGACAATCCATCTCCCCAACGTAAGAGTCTTAACTTGAGTTAACTGCTCACATTAACCTTATAGCCTATGAACTATCGATTTGGACTACTTTCCTTAGGATGTTGTTTTCCCATATATGAAGTCCATATAACGATATAAACATAAGTAGTCAATAAGCCATATTTCTTACAGTTATTGTAACATGTAAATCTAAATAAGGATAGAATAGCAATGTATAATGAAATCTAGAATAAATAAATATGAGTAATTAATTCAAAATGATGAAATACATCAAATGTCTTTCATCCTTAAAGCAATCTTAATAGACCTAGTGTCACAAGTATAAAGATCACTTACACTACTGACACATAAGAGTTTTTTCATCGACGCTTGACTAAAATACTAAATGGAACTCCCATAGCAGGTCATGTTTAATGAATTTGTTCTCATAGAAAACACCTATATAATGTCCTAAGTATCTCCATACTTTAACTTATGAGTTCAATTGCATGCATCTTTGCATCGAGGCTTACATATACTAGTCCTTATGCATTGTGAATTTCCTGTCTTAACAATTCAATGTCTAAGAATGTTTTTAGAAATACAATTTTGATGCATAGGGATCTAATAACTATAATCCTTTACAATTTTCTTGCAAAGCCAATATGCTTTATAAGCTTTATCTATATAAGATTTAAATAACTAATAATGGATTAATCTCATGGATAAAGAAATACCTCATGTTATATTAATCAAATGTAATGTATGTTGCATTAAATAACTAAATGCTTGTGTATTACAAGTTTAACTTATTGGTTTGTAGGCTTACACTAACAATTTCCCACTAGCATTAAAGCCAATTGCATTTATGTTTAAGTCCCATACTCTCAGTATGGCCTTCGTGTTTTTGTAAGGGTAAAACTTGAGTGAAAGGATCAGCTATTTTGTCCTCAATTGGTACTTGTTCCATACTAACATTATGTCTTTCATTATATCTTTAATGACATGATAAGATATAAGTTCTAATGATAATGCTTGCAACTTCTGCTTTATTGCAATTCTTAGAACTACCTCATTAGAGCCTAATTTTCTACTAATCTTTAACAAACTCATATGATTACGTAAGTGTGATCCACCTCTTGAATTAATTATCTAGGTTGTCTAATTGATAATAAAGTATTGAGAACATTACTTCTATAGAGAATATTTCTCGATTTTACATACCAGCCTAAACACTTTGGGCTAATGGCATCAACTATGCCTCATTGTATAGTTATCATCATTACCATTATCAATAACCTAGTATGAAATAAGTATTAATTAGTCTTCATGTATTAAACCAACATTGACAAGGTATTAATTGGCCTTCCCACTAATTTTTAATGATAGCAGCCTTCACTATTATATTAAAATATCTTCAAGGTATTTCTAGTGGGTTAGGAAACTTTTCAAACTTTTCAACATGTTGCAATGTTAAGTGACTTAATAAATCACAACAAGCCTAGTTGGGTAGGTACCATGGCTTACGAATTGTATCCCTATGCAACTTCCAGATCATTTATATGGCAAGTCCTTGCTTAAATATGTCATATATATTTTGCCTAACTATTGCCTTCAACGTTACATGGTCAAGTGCAACACATATGAATCATACAACATTAGTTGAGTAAGACCTATTATTCATAACTCAAGCAGTTCAGGCGAAATGGATCTTGAGTGACTCAACAAATCAATTATGGTCGAACCTCAGATATCTTGTTATGACTAGTGGAAGGCGTTTTTATCACATGTAGCATTTAACTCAATACTGAATGAACCTCATATATCTTGTTTTTTGCCTTTTAGGTCTTATCCTTATTACCATGTATAGTATATTATATTATCCCTTAAAATAAATCTACTATCATGCATTCCCCTTAGATGATTATGAACCTAACTAATGTAATCTCTTTAAGCCACCAAAGGAGATTACTTGGTCAATTCCTAGGTGATTACAAACAAAATCTTCATAAGTCTTTCCTAACCTTTTAGGCTTGATGGTATCTATGCTTAGATCACCATCTTTAGGTTACAAAGCTTTTCTTAACTAATCTTAGTTTTACCTCTATATGTAATCTAATTACATTTATAATAAAGAAAACCTCGAGTTATGTTCGAAAGGAGTTGATGACAAAAGAATTTTATAACTTGTAAAATTAAATACTAATGAACAATCAACCATCCACAATCATATTAGGCCTAAGTCCATAACCGTCTGATACATCTACAACATTTATAAATATATTTAAATAAATATTAATTTATATACTAGTTGCCAATTTTGATTAGTCTTTTAAATTTTGTCTTAATTTAATTAAGAAAATAACTTCTTACATGATTAATTTTTCTCTTAATCTTATTAGGGCAAAAGATAATCCAATTAGGATTAATCATTTAAATTGAAACATTATCCAATCTTGTCTTAAACAATTTAAGATTTAATTAATTGGATAATTTTAGCTTGGTGATTATTAGGAGATTTTAGTAAAGCAAAATTCAATCTAAATAGAATCTCATTTATGCCTAACCAGCTAACTTTTAGCTGGATTATCCTTTTGTTTTATTTAGTTACCAATACCTTGGCTAATCATATTAAGCCTCAAAAGATAAACTCCTAGTAGGAATAAACTTCTTAAAACCTAGGATGTTGGTTTAGAGAAGACTCCAATCCTTTCAGGTTTATTACACCTTATGGCCCACCGGGCATCTGAATGCCGAGCTACCACCAATGGTTCACTCCTAGTAAACCTCTAATTTTTACTACAAATTCCAACATCATTTGCTACCAGTAATGTTACAAATTAAGGTGTCAAGGGGATGGTCCACATGGATCCATGAAGTATACACACATATGCAATCTGAAATGGCATCGATCTGAAAGGTTTTCAATCTAATCTTTTTTTCCAGCAAGTGTCATGAAATTTCATACTTTTCCTAGGTTGGAAAACATGGGAAAAATCACACCAAATAGCAACCAAAATTCTAAAATGTTCAGATTGTTCAAAGCACCAAACCAATGCAATTTCTATGCAAACAACACTTAAACATTGCTAATTAGATTTAATCATCATAAAACTATTAAAACTAAATATGATTAAAAAACATATCTTAGCATGCTACAAGTGTGCAAAAATTTCTAGAAAAATTTAAGGCATAAAATCGCATCATATAGATTAATTTGAAGGAAAATTATTTTACTGTTGACAAGAATAAGATGATTAATCAAGGCTAACAGGGAAGCTCGAATACCACTTGATGGATCTAATCCTAGGCATCTGATGCCAATTGTTTAGGTTTGGTAAATTGATTTATAATAAAAATTTTACTAAAATCAAAAAAGTTAGAATAATGTAACGGAACATACCAAAAAACATTAACGGATCATCCTATAAACACTTTAATCAATCTACAATCAACAAGAAAGATAAAAATATGATTTTTCATACCTCAATTTGAAAAAGTCAATTTTCTCAAATTAATATAAACTTCACTTCAATCTTATAGACCGAGCTTTTTGTCACAAACTAGGGCTATCCACACTTTGAGCCTCTAATATGGATCCACACAGGTGACTCAAAAAACCTTCACAAGACAGAAACTTTATCTTGCCGACAACCATACTAGTGGCTTAGGTTTAAAAAAACTTCACTTTTGGCAAGGAATCCATAACTCAAGACTTGAAGAAGGAAAAAAATGGTTTCCCTTAAAACCATAAAAGGTGGCTCAAAAACCTTAGACTGCAGTAACTTCTTGGGTGAGGGAATTTCAAGTGGTGACTAGGGTTTTCCCTTAGTGAAAATTGATGCCAAGACGTGCCTTAAATACCTAAGTTTTAAATGCTATTCAATCTTCAGTAGTTGCACTTTAACCCTTAGCCTTTTGAACAATTCAAAATGGGCTTGAGTAACTTTTACTCTTTAGGTATTTAAGTTAAGTTTCATTTTAATCTCCAAAAATTAGCCTAATATGTGTGGCCCATTAGGCCTACATCATAACGACAACAAATACAAATTTACTTGGTTAAGAATAATTTATATTTATAAATCAAGATTGGCATTTAGAAATGCATAATGGCCACTTGATATGTGGGAAAAGGCAAATTGGTCTTGACAAGTCCTTTAGTATATAATATCTTAATGTAATTCAATCCTTACATTACATATTTTGGAATTGACAAGAGTTTGGTCCAGTGTTTACTCTTGACCAATTCCACATTAATATACAAACCCTATGTGTTAACTCTATAATTAATATTGCATTGGCCAAGGTATTTGAGTTAACACAGACCAAGAATAACTAGAATATGTCCCCTTATATCACTTATGGTGATAAATCCTCTCTCGACCACTCATCCACCTTTAGTATGCTTCATACCATACCTAAACCACTTTTATTTGGTATTCATCTGTTATAAACCCATTTGCAATGATCTCTAAGCATGATAATTCACATGCAAGGTGCCTAGTATCATAAGTCTAAAGATTAGTTACATTACTGACACATGAAAGTATTTCCATAGACACTTAGAGAAATGTAGACATCTTATTTTGTCCGGGCTAATTTTTAGCAATCTGGAACATGGATGTAAGAGGGGGCAATGTCGCCCGGCGAAAAAGTATTTTGAGGACATCAAGAAGGCCCACGGATCATATCAAAGGTATCCAGGGACAAAAGATATGAGAAAATTCACAATTTTACTTGAATGTATTGATATATGATTCTCATGTATCGATACAATGCTTCAACGCATGAAAAATTTGAAATGTCCCCATTTGTATTGATACGACATGTAGATGTATCGATACATAAGCCTCTGTATCGATACAAGACCTCATGTATCGATATTAGGCCATGCCAGGACCAAAACATGCATTCTGTAAAGAAATGTATCGATACATATCAATTATGTATCGATATAGTGGTTCATAGTATCGATACAATGGTTCATAGTATCGACACAATGATCATTATATCGAAACAATGTTCATTGTTTCGATACCATCAAGGTTTCTGGACCAAATGTATTGATACATTATGTAATGTATCGATACATGTAAGCCATTTTCACAATCTAGGCATTTTTGACTCATCCACCATTTATCCAAAACTTGATTTTAACTTGTTTCTTTGCTTCAGGAAAGGTTAAAACATATATTAGATTATGAATTTAGACTTTTTAATTAATCGTAACATTTTTTTGAAGTCTAGATTGGATAAAAAAAAGGTCAACATCACATGATCACCCTACTCCTTAGCTTGTTAACCAATATCACCATCAGCCACCCTATTTGCTGGAAAAGCGTTTTAGCATTTAATCCAGCCACCCTATACCCATCATATTGGCAGCAAGTTACTCCCTACAGCCACCATACTGACATCACCTTGTGCCCCTTGAGAAATGGCCAAAAACACCTCTAATTTGGCTCTAAAAGGCTGGTATAAATGGACCACTTCTATCTCAGCTAAAAAAAAGGTTAGATTCCAGCTTATTTTCGCTTCCAAAACACATTCACACATAAAAGAAATCTAAATCCCGTAGCTCTTCACTCAGCACCCAAAAACAGCCCCTAAACACTCACCTTCAACCATTACACATTCCAAAAATCACCCTCCTCCATACCAGAACCAAAACCTCCTCTAATTTGGCTCCAAAAGGCTGGTATAAATGGACCACTTCTATCTCAGCTAAAAAAAAGGTTAGATTCTAGCTCATTTACACTTCCAAAACACATTCACACATAAAAGAAATCTAAATCTCGTAGCTCTTCACTCAGCACCCAAAAACAGCCCCTAAACACTCACTTTCAACCATTACACATTCCAAAAATCACCCTCATCCATACCAGAACCAAAACCTAATTGTTTCTATCTTTCTCTTGCTTATTTACAACAAGGAAAAGAATGAAATTCAAGCCATCTCTGCAGTTCCAACTGTTTGGCCAAAAATTGAAGTTTGTTGGTATAACTTCTTGCTCTATCACTTGCATTTTCTGTTTTTCCAACATCTTCATCATTTTAGTAAGCTCTCCATGTTTCCATCACCCTCTTAGGATTATCATGCATTATTGTGGCTTTTGGT
>JBBYHK010189475.1:0-33273 GCA_038382065.1 Adansonia grandidieri | reverse complement strand
ATGATGGAGTAATGTCCATCATGTGAAAGTCAACTTCATAAATACATAGGTCGATTTGGAGTGGAATAGTGATGTTTTTGACAACATTCCGGCAAGTTCCATTAAACGCTTGAACAATCATATGACTATTTTGGATATGACATTTGTCAACAAGGAGCTTGTTTAAGCATGACATAGGCATTACATTTAAAATTGACCTGTTATCAATGAGCACCTTAGGTAACATAGTGCCTTTACAATATGTGGTGATATGGAGGGCCTTGTAATTTCTTCTTCTTCTATGTGAAATTTCATCATCACTGAAAGATATGTAACTGTCCGCAGTAATGTTGTTCACTAGGTGATCCAACTGACCTATAGAGATGTTGGGAGGGACATAGGCCTCATTTAGAACCTTGAGGAGGTATTCCTATGAGCTTCTGAATTCAACAGCAATGACAGCATAGATATCTTGCCAAGTTGCTTGTTTAATTGATCGACGATGCTACATTCATTATGCTTGATGAATTTGAGGAATTTTTAGCTTTTTTCTCGCTCACTAGATCCTTGACAGCTATCGAATTTGAGTTCTTGGTTGCAAACTTTGGTTCTTGAGAAATGAGATTGGCATTCTCTTGCTGAGTGCTATTTTTTGATGCTATCGGGGTATAACATCGATCGCTCTGACTTACCCTTAAAAGGTCAACACTTGCTGCTTACTGGCTAGATTCTCTGATGATTAAGGTTTTGCTCTCATAGTTCCAAGGAACTACCTTATCATCTTCACACGGAAAGGGAGCTAGAATGATCATTTTTAGGGGAGGCTAAACGGGGTTAACTTTAACTTTCGATTGATTATCATACAAAATCAATGGCTTTCCAATCCTATAAGGTAGATTGCCTTCTTCTTCTTCCAATTCATTGACAGATGGTGTTGCATTTGCAGACTCAGTATGGGGGCTTGCTTTTCATCATAGAATTTGATGCTACGGTCGTTCATCATTCTTTGAACCATTGTGCAAAACTCTTTGCATGTTTGAAGAGTATGGTTACAAATAGTATAGAAGTCACAGAAGTTGTTTATCTTTTCCTCTATTTTCTTGATTGGATTAAGTAACTTAGCTTGAACCAGGACTTGCCAAATTGAATTCATTGGCATTTGAACTACTTCTATGTTTTCCACAATCTTGCAGTTTTCTTTCATGACCATTTCCTTTAGGTCTAACTTAGCATGAGTTAGAGACAAACTGGCTTTAGTGCTGGATTTTGATTGCTTAGTAACCTTCATCTTTCCTTTCCCTCTGTCTTTGCATATATTTTTTCTTCTCAATTCATTTTTCATGGCCTTATCGATCCTCCCACGAAGTATGACCATATCCATCAAGTTCTTTGAGAAGCTTTTCACTACCTTTTTGTAATAAGGGGCTTGCAATGTGCCAATAAATCTAACCATCATCTTTTTTTCTATCAGTAAGGGATGAGTCTGGGTAGCCCCCTCCATCACATCTTGTGGTATACTACCTAAAACTTTCATTATCTTTTTTCTTTATGCCCATAAAAGACAGACAACTCCAAATCTAACCATCGATGGGTCTTTCCTCATCAGTATCATTGATAGATGGATTGCCATGTCTATCCCACTCCTCCTAGAACTTGATTTCGGATTGATCCATCATCTTTTGGACCATCTTCAAGAATGATGGACAATGTTACAAGTCATGTTCTTGACCGCAGTTGCAGTAAGATGTATAACGACATTTTTTCATTGACTTTTATTATCTATTACTATTCTAATTTTCATGAAAGCCTGCCAGACCTTACTCATCAGGGTTTTGACTTCTACCATGCTTCTTTAAATTCAATAGCTTTTTCATCGAGTATCGCATTCACTCTTGGTTTGACGTGATTAGAGAGTGGGTTGGCCCCCACATTGGGTCCAAGACCTTGCTCAATCTTGGTCACTCATTTTTCTAATAAACCCTATACCTTTTTTTGGAAAGAAGTGCAATTCTCAATGGAGCGGCCTTGCGCTCTCGCATAGTATTCACAATAAGCATTCTCATCATACCATTTGGGGTACGGTGGTGATCTTGGGTTTGTGAATACTGAAGCCACTAGTCTACCTACCAATAAGTGAAAGTAGACTCTTTATACGAGCAAGGGAGTGGTTCAAAGTGCTTTATTTCTTGGGATACTTATTGGTTATTTGGATCTCTTGCATTATGCATATTATGGGGTTGTACATTTTAGGTCAAATTTTGCATGAGATTTGGTGCAATGCTCATTGTAGGAGCAAACCCAGTAGCGTGGACTGGTTGCAGTGCTGATGAGTAAGGGTTAAGACCCATATTCAACATGTTTAGGAAGTACATAGGTTGTGCTGGTTGTAGACTTTGATTAAACTTAGCATGGTTCTCACCTACAGCATTTACGTCCTTTTCTTTACCTTTGTTTGTTGTCTCTTTGGCTGATCCAGATGCTTCCCCGATAGATATACTGCCACTCTTTATGGCGTTCTCAATCATTTCACCGATATGACTATATCGGCAAAATTTTTCATGGCACTTCCTACTAGCCTTTCGTAGCAAGGAGCTCATAGGGTGCCAACAAATATATCTATCATTTCTTTTTCAGGTAAAGGAGGGTGAACTTGAGCTTCCTCTTCCCTCCATTTCTAAGCATACTGTCTAAAACTCTCAAAAGATTTCTTTTCCATGTTCATGAGAGAAAGACTATCTGGAACCCAATCAGACACATGCTTATACTATTTAAAGAATGCACACACACCAAGTCTGCCCATGTTTAAATAGTCACAGGATCAAGTCCTATTTACCATCAGAGGGCTACCCTAGTTAGGTTGTTTAGGAAGTAATGGATCAGCAGCTTCTCATTCTCTTCGTGTCCTACCATTTTACAACTTAGGTAGGATGACGAGGTTGGAAACTAGCCTTAATAAATTTGCATCTATGATTCTATATTTGTTGTTTCCTTCTACCATTCAAAGGTGTTTCTCTAATGAATGATACTTGTCCAAGTCTTTATCATTTTTTGAGGGCCTCTTTGCCTTTTTTTGCTCCATGTGCTCGTTAAGATCCAGGACTATAGGCTTTGATGGTGAAGAGCCCACGCCTTGAAATCTTGAAATTAAGTGGGATGCTATTGCAGGATTGATATAAATAAATAGCTAAGATGGTGGGATATTCATTGCCGAAGGGTGCTGCCCATGTAGTGCCCATTTCTGAGTATTGGTGGCCTCAATACTAACATTCAAATTGCTTTTAGGGTAGGCCAGTTCTTTTCCCATCTTAATTATGCTCGTTTGCCCTTTTTCCTTCAACACATTGGACAGCAATTTGGTTAGATCAATGATCTATGCTTAAAGTTCCTCATTCTTATAGAGTGTCTGCTCTTGGGACTCTCTATACATTAGTTTGAGTCTTTCGATGTAGGCTTGGTGATCATTTTTATCATTTTTTAATGATTATAAGGTTGTATCGATGGCGGATTATAGATTTCATGTTTTGGATCACTTTTACTTTAAATTATTTTCTAATTAGGGCTTTATGCTATGTTCATGCATATGTTTGATGCAATAAGGATGAATGAATAAAAACCATGAATGGATTAGGTTAGTTATGCAAATGCAAAAAAGATAATTGGATAAAGGGATAGCTCCACCAATAGCATCTTTCATTAAAGCAACAAGATATCTTAATTACATGCGATTACATTCAAAAATGCCTGACATGGTTACATTGCTTGATTACATGGTCCAAGAAGTATAACAACTTTTGTTCATGGGCTCTGATGGGCAAGATATCATGTGTCAGGGATTGAGCTACATTTATTATGTTCTCGACCTCTAACTGAGTTGCCTAGATCTGCTCTATAAGACGATGATGATAGTCCTGATAGTTTTGCTGTGCATGATCAACCACTTGAAACCATTCTTGCTCTCGCTGTTCAAAAGCTCTCACTAGTGCGTCAACTTGGCCTTGGCGACCTTGAAGAGACTGCTCTAAGTCTTGGACTTTGAGTGTTAGAACTCCATTTTCTGCCTGGTTTGCTTTCAAATCTTGAACTCGAACTTCTGCCAATTTATTTCTCCTTCGATAAGTTAATGCAAGAGCCTGGGCTCTAACAAGCTTCCCCCTATTAGCTGTAGTAGCTTCTCTCTATTGGTGTAGTTCCTTCTTGAGAGCAGTAATTTTCGTCCTCCACTCGATCGATGACTTTTTAAGCCTTTAGGACTTGCTTGCTTTGTAAAGGGCCATATAGTCTCTTTTCAAACTCTGAAGATCCTCCTTAAGGTGGTTTTTCTCCTTGACAGCCCTGCTCATCTCACCATCCCTAAAGTAGAGATCCATTTTCAATTGACTATTTTCCTTTTTTAATCAAGTAATCTCCTTGACAAAGGTTGCCTTCTCTTGTTTAAACTCTCGCTTGAGCAATTCAACCTCATAAGGAGATTCATCAATTGGCATTTGTGATGTCCTAATACCAGACATGGGCATGGCATCATTAATGCAACAGATCCTCCATTCGTTATATCCTAAGGTCATACTACTCCCTCTCCAATATCTCTCCATGCAATAGGTTTGTTTCCACGCTTGAAAGGCTAGCTAGACTTTTGACTTGTAGTTGGGTCACCATAATTGACTCCCACAACTCTAAGTCTTGGATGAAGGGGATGAATTGATGGCACTGGAATTATCGAAGAACTAAAAAAGGGGCATAGCAAATACTTCTTCCTAATCCTATGAGCGGTACACAATTGTAATCTTCACACCAGTATATGATTGTTTATGGGAAAAATCCAAATGGCCTTCCATGTTACCTCTTGCCATTGAGGTTCTGAAATTTTTGGACCCATTGCTCTTTAAATTTATCTTGAGGCTATTCTTTCTCAGGTACCTTAGAGATAGAGCTAAAGCTAGGTAAGAAGCAGCACGACATCCTACTTTGTTCAGGGCCAAAGTGACAGACAAGCCAAATATGAAGGAGCAGTGCACATCTAATGAATCAACCCATTCCTATTTTCTTACAAAAATTAAAGGATTAAATAGTTTCAACAAGGATGGTCGGTGTAGGATTAAATTTGCAGCACGAGTGAGAAAAGACATCTGCTACTGTAGCTTCAACCTAGCATAATGTTTTTGGGAATATAATCAGACCATATATTGCCAAAATGTAGATATCTTGGATTTTCTAGATGTCAACAGTTGTTGCCATTGCTTCTTTCAAACTGGCCCATAAGATATATTCACTGCTCCCGTTTGTTTTGATATGACTCTCAATCTAAGACTCTATTGCCCTAAGGACTTGAGCCAATCTTTTCTTAAAGGTTGAAGGATTCAACGCTTTGTAGTATATCCTATCTACTTTTGCACTTTTAATGTTAAGTAACGTAGTGTATTCATTAACCATGGGGACTAAGTCTTCATGACTGAAAGTGAAACATTGATATGCTGGATTCCAAAACTAAGAGGCCGCTTGCAACAAACTAACATCCAAATAAACTTGAAGCAGAAGAATGATATCTTCATATCTCTTAGTGAATGATTCCCTTTTAGTACTGTCCCAATTAGTCCATATCCTTATATTTTGCCAATCACTTTAACAATATCCTATTTTGATCCTTTCATGCACTACTGAGGCATGGCCCAGTTTAAAGACATCTCCATTTTCACGCTGTTGGTGCTCCAACCTTGCTTGAACTTCTTCAAAAGGCTTTAGGTTTGAAGTGAACTGTTGCTTCATGACAGATGCCCCTTGGTGAACATTGATCCATTAGAGCCAATTATGCCATGATGACAGTAATTATGATGAAATGATGCATGGTGAAAAAGAAAAGAAAAAAAAGAGAATGAGTAAGTGACCAATACGAAATAATAGGCAAAAGGTAAGAAATGGAAGGAATCACAAAATTTACCCTCAGAATAGGCAGTACGACGCCTAGGGGTGGATAAAATGATCACAAATGTTAAGGCATTGACCAGGCAGCATACCGGCATACCTGTATTAAAATTGTCTCTTCATGAAGTAACATAATATCTCATAAGGATTAAGACTAACCATCTAAAAGGTGATGTTCGTTCATCACGAATGCTAAGCCATCGTTCGGGTAGTATGATGGCCTATCTTGGTTAGATATGACTATTTCAAGATGTCATTGTAAGTAATGGCATTCACTTGTACTAACCCACTTATAAACGAGGATTTACCGTTGAACATAATGGCCTATCCTAAAGAAATGATCATGAAAATAAAAAGACAAATGCATGAGACAACCTTCACCCATCATTGCTCGCATAACTAATGGTATGTAGGAGTAAAGATAAAAAATGTTTCCCCAAGTGGTCTTAATCTTCGAGTTATTCTAGCAGCCATCGATATGGCTTAACGTGGTTTAGCTCCTAGGTTCACTACATGGGTTTAAGTTGATGCCTATTTTGGTATCCGAATTATTCCTCCATTCGGTAAGAACAGCTAGGCACCCTAATCCTAGGCCCATCATGGGTTTGGCAGAAAGGGTTTGATCTGGCTAATGTATTTCCCTATGCAAGTGCAGAGACGTACTCATAAGAGACATATGTAGTTTACATCCTAGAAGGTCTTGCAATGCCTATGCGGAGGGTTACTCACAAAGGCGGGTGGATCACTTCGTCCTAATAATTAGGATACTAACCACACCATGGTGTATGGTGGGAATCTAGTGCAAATGCAAGTGCAGAGTGTGTGTCAGAGAAACAATTAAACTTTTTTGTTTCACTCTATATTACCATATTTATTCATATCAATATTTATTTGGGCATGAATAATCCCTAACAATCATAGGACAAGACATAAACAATATAGATTGGTAGGCAAAAAAATAAAAGAGAATTATATCTAAATAATTATGGAGACCAAAAAATCGAGAATATAATGAGAAATAGGTAGTTATAGGCCTAACTCTATAGCCCTCAATGGAGTCACCAAATTGTCGCCACGTGCCCCGGCCTTAAAACTTCAAACAATCCTAAAGGCATGGCACGCTTGACTTAAGAATAAATGGTTGGTTATGGTTGAGTCTTTAAGCTATCCCTTGATCGGGATTTGGATTAGGTGTGATGATATGAAGGGGATAGGGACCGTCAGATGAGTCGCTCATCCAACTGGACCCTGATGGCCACCATAAAGTGGCCATAAACTTGCAGTCGCCACTGATCATTTTAGTCTAGGCAAGATCGACCACCTATTGAAAACAATATCACTAGTTATAAACTTGAAACATTGATTTCAAGGTCCACGAAGTCTAGAGATTCATTGGTTGGGCTTGGGAGTTGGTTACGCGCAGAGAAGGACTAGCATCCCTACGATGCCCGAAATCAGTACCTACTAACTATGTCTCACTTTGGTCTCGGTTAAATCGATTCCATTTGGTCTCTATTTAGATATAATCCTCTTTAATGCATGAAGTTTTGGAAAATGTAAATTCAGGGGTTTTTTTATTAAGAAAAATTAGATCACCTATACCCCTCAGAGGTGTGAGGAACATAAGGATTTTTTATGAAAACGATGTCTGAATTGGATTTAAAAATTGGATGTTTTGCATTAGGCACTGGAGAGATACCAACACGAAACATCGCCTTATAAATTTTATTGGAAAATGAATTTTAAAGATGAATGCACAATAACACTACAAAAGGAAATAAGTTAGTAACGCGAAAAATGAGAAATATAATAATGTCATAAACATGCAATCACAAACGAAAGAACATAAAAAATGGAGGGGCGATCAAAATGTATCTCATAATTGCCTATGATTATTGAAGAATAAATGGGATGAAAATTTTAGAGATCGGTCTAGATTCGGTGGTAATTTGAAGAACAAAGACAAATTTTGTCAAAATAGTTCGAGGCATCTAGAAGAGAGAAAATTTTAAGTTTTCCAGGTAAAAACGAGGTTGGAGTATCCTCTCAAAAAAGAGGGATTGGAGTGTCCCCTAAAATAGAGTTATGAAAATAGTTAGGAATAAAAAAAAGATTTATTTTCTTAAAAACGGGGTTGAAGTATCCTTAAAGTTAGGAGAACATTTAAGAACAAGGAGAAAATTTAAACCTTGATTAAAAAAACAAGGTTAGAGTATCCCCTTTAAATAGTGGAGTTAGAGTATCTCCACTAGCAAAAATTTTAATATGAAGTCTTATTTTTTGTATTTCAATCTTGATCTGAGTCAAAAGTGGTTGATGTTGTGAGGGAGACTAAATGGGTGCATTTTGAGATATTCGAACGTCTCGATAAAAGGAGATTCGAAAATTAGTTTGAAAAAGGGGATAGCATCATGTTATCTCCAATTTTGGATTTTTTTAGGTGCATCAAACCCTTAACACATATGGGTGGAAAGAGTTTCACGCATCACTCTAACTCCGAGACATTGCCTTTATTTTACAAAGATACAAATTTTATTTGAAACAAAAATAAAAGACCTATGACTCAGTCTAGGCACTAAAGTACTAATTCGAATCTAAAGACTAAAGAGATAAAAGAAAAATGGACCTACCCTTAAAGTATACCTTCAGCATAGAAACACCTATTTGTTTTACTTAAGACTAGGTTTTAAGAACAATTAAAATGTCCCTAAGGCTTACCATCGACACTGGGGCACCCAATAACTACTTAGGATTTGGTTCTAAGAAAAATTAAAATATTCTCAAGGCTTACCATCGACACTAAGGCACCCGGTAACTACTTATGATTGGGTTTTAAGGAAAATTAAAATATTCCTAAGGCTTACCATCGACATTAAGGAACCCCGTAAGAAAAATTACAAAAATGCCCCTTGAGTATACCTTTGACATGAAAGTATCCTAGTACCCCTAATAAACTCAAAAATGGCTTTAAAAGGCTAAATAAACCCTAAATATTCACCTATGGCATAAAAGCATCCTGGTAAGGAAAATTATAAAAATGCCCTTATAGTATACCTTCAACATGAAAAAATTCCGGCACCCCCTAATAGACTCAAAAATGACCTTAAAAGGCTAAAAGAACCTCAAACATTCACCTTTGGCATAAAAACATCCCCGTGAGGAAAATTTTGAAAATGCCCCTAAGGTATACCTTCAACATGAAAGTATCCCAGTACCCCTAATGGACTTGAAAAGACACGTAATAATGATTTTTACTCTAAATGGGTAATTTAGATTACAAAAATGACCTATAGTATGAAAATTGCTAATGGGTCCTTAAATTTTCAAAATTAAATATTGGTCCTAAATTGGCTTAAAATGTTAAGAAAAGATATATTTATATTTTTTGTTTTTTTGACCCAAAAACACCCTAAATGAGAAGTTTAAATTTTAAAATAACCTGACATGCAAAAATACAATTAAGTCCCTAAATTTCCAAAATGCATTTCATACCCTAACGGAGAACCCAAAGAATACAAAAGGTTTTTATATCTTTAGCATCTCATCGGAGGATCAATTAGATGCTAAAAATATTTAAAATAATCTAAATGGCTGATTTCATGCTAAAGATAACCATTTTGTCCTAAAAATGCTAAATTTCCCTAAGGATCCCTAAACTTTCTCAATTTTACGTTTAGGTACCTAAATAAAAAAAAAACCTAAATCATCATAAAATATAATTAATCAGGTAAAAATCAGCACATAAATCATGAAGAACATCCATAAGAAGGTTTGGTCAAACACCTTTGATCAAAAAAGAAAATTTTTCGTTATTTGCAAACTAGCCCTTAAACTTTGAGAAATTACAAAATACCCCCTAAAGTGTGAAAAATACCTAGAGCATGATATGAAATACCCAAAATCAGTTTCCAAGTTATCCATGAAGATTTCGACCAAATCCTTTGACCATACAACAAAAATTTCTATTATTTGCAAACTAGTCCTTAAACTTTCCTAAAATTACAAATTGGGCCTTACATGATTAAAATGTAATATTAAGCTTCAAATGAATCAAAATAATCACAAAAGTCACATAAAATATCACAAGCAAAATTTGGTCACTTCTTTCTGCCCCTAGAATAAATTTTTTTAATATTTACACAAAAATCCTTAAACTACTTAAAATTACAAAAAGACCCCAAAACTGAACAAAATGTATTTTAACTTGATAACTGCATACAATAAGAGTGCAAGTGTACTTTGGCCAAATATATAGGTCTAAACAAAGATTTTTTTTATTTTTTTTTGAATTAGCCCCTAAACTTTTTATATTTACAAAATGACCACAAAAACACATATACAAACATGAATTTCGGCCAATACCTAAACAATCAACCAATCAACTGCTTTTTAAACTAAATAATCACATATTCACAAATTAGCACCATTATATGATAAAATTATAAAAATAAGTATATAAATATGCGATTTCACCATAATAACAAGAAAACACTAAAAGAAAAATATATATATATATATGAACATATATATGACAAACACAACACGAAACCAACATCATATTAACATAAACATGATTCATGGAGAAAATAATTTACTAATAAGAAGAAAAGAAAAAAAATAAAATCAAGAAAATTAGTTCATGTCCATTATGCTTAGTCTTTCAACATTGATGAAAAATCCATGAACTTAAGCATATTTTAGCTCACCAAAAAGAAGAAAAATGAATGAAATAAATAAATCTTTAAAGATTTTTGTGAAGATTATACCTTAACAAAGCTTTGAATTTTTTTCTCAAGTATTTTCTTTTTTCTTTATTTCTTCTTTTTTTTTTTTTTTTGGCTTCCAAAAAACTAAAAACTCCTAAGAAAACATCCTCCCCCATTTATAGGGGAGGATGATTCGGCCATGGAGGATTTTATCCTCCTTGGCCAAAATTCCCTCTCTTTCTCATCCTTTTTTCCCTTTTTTTATTTATTTATTTTTTTGATGTTAAGCTTACTTGTTAGGTTAAAAATAATAAATGTTGTGTCATAAGCTCATGCCGTGTAATTTTTTCTTATAAGTCACTCTATTATCAAGCTCGTGATGAAGTTGATCAACCCATGTATGGGTAATTGGGACATAACCAACTTGGTTAGAAAGTAATTGGTTGAGAAAACAAGCTAGTTAGCAAGTTAGTAGTTGGAAAAAATAAATAAAATAAAATTTCCAAAAAAAAAAATTGGAATTAATGTTAATTGATCATAGACAAAATTTTATAAATGAAATGGTGCAAAAGATCTTGATTGGAAGTTTGAAACTCATAAAATTTTACGAGAAATGTCTTAGTGTAAGAAAATTGACATATATGAGAAAAAAATCAAAACCCATGAAATAAATAAAATTTTTCAAAACTGTTTTAATGGGAGTTAAATGACAATATTAGATATATTTAAAAAAATTTTAAACCAAAGAAAATTCCCCTGAAAACATTTATCAAATAGAAAACTTGATTTTTTAGAAACGGGGGAAGTTCAAGAAAAAAAATCAAAACTCATGAAAATGAATGAATTCTTTAAAACTGAATTAAGGTGAATCAAAAAATAATATTTAATGAATTTTAAAAATCATAAACCAAGAAAAACCACTCCAAAAAACATTTACAGAGTAGAAAACTCCATATTTCAAAAATAGGGTAATTTTAAGAAAAAAATTCAAAACTCATGAAAATAAATAAATTTTCCAAAAATAATTTAATATGAATCAAACAATAATATTGGATGAATTTTGATATTTAAAACTCGAGAGGATTCCACCAAAAATTTTATGAGTAAAGAAAAACTTGTATTTCAATACTGAAAAAAATTACAGAATTTCACTGACACTAAAGTAAAATAAATTCAAAACCACATATTATTCAAAAAATTAATTTCTAAAGTGAAGAAAATGAATTTGTAAAATTTTAAAATAGATCAACAAGAACCAAAAGTAAAATTCACGAGTATGATACTCGTAAGACTATAAAATTCAAAATTAATTCATAAAATTTACAGTTTGACACTACATGATAGAAAATGTCAACACATATTTTTCCTTGAATATTTATGATTTTTCGGGCTAAGAATCGGCATAAAACCATATTGGTACCCAACCATTAATTTCTCGAGTTTTTTAGAAAAATCTCAAAAAATTTTTAAAAATAGGAAAATTAACTGTGAGATCATCCGCAGAGGTAATTTCCAAAATTTGTCAAGAACTTGTTCAAAAACAAAAATTTTTCCTTTGCAAATTCGTCATTTTTACTCAAGAAAATAAATTTTTTCATCATGTGTATATGTAGTTATTTACATATGACTGATTAAAATTACAAAATTGTTAAACTGCTCAAGGGGAAGTTAGCCTCCATCAGAGTGGCCAATACATTTCTGTTCTCGGATACTTGGAACTTTCGGGGACAAATAGACCGGACGAAATTAGGTGTTTACAAAATCCATAACAAATAATACTATATCAAAAATGAATTAAATATTAAATACTAACATCATATATAATTTAATTAAATATTAAAATTTTAATTTATATTTTATATATGATTAAACTTGCTCATGGGTTGGGCTGTGTTGCGACCCAAATGTTTTTAAAATCTCAAGCTTAACATGCATAAACCTGCTTATTTAAGCCAGAATCACTATTCATCACATTAAAGAATATTAATATTTATATATTTTATAATTAAATTTAAATAAAATATATATTATTTTAATTTAAAATCACTGTTTTGACTAGGCCGAGCTAATCTAAGACAAAGACATGAGAACACAATCCTAGGCCCAATTAGCTCGGGCAGGTACCCTGACCCTTGAGTAGGTCTATATGTGATAAAATAATAATTTATCAAAAACTAAATCATGTAATGAGCTTTAAAAATATTTTTGATAAAGTATATTACTGATTTATTACAATTAATTAAACTCATTAACTATTGAAAGTTTATATGTGTTAGTTGTAAAATTTTAAATACTTCTTTGATGATGATGATGATGATTATTATTATTATTATTATTATTATTATTATTATTATTATTATTATTATTATTATTATTTCTAGTAAAAATAAGTAGAAACTGATAATAGTATAATAAAATAATAAAATAAATTAAAAAATATGGAAGTCGTAGTAGATAATATCATATAAAAAATGAATCAAATATTAAATGTTAAATCTTAATACAATATATAATTTAGTTAAATATTAAAAACTTAATTTATATTTTATATATGATAAATCTGCTCAAGGGTTGGAACGAGCCGCGACTTGAATTTTTTACAATCCCAAGCCCAGACCTTTATTTAATGCCCCTAAACCCGCCTGTTCAAGCTAGAATTATTATTCATCACATTAAAGAATATTTTTATTAATATTTATATATTTTATAATTAAATTCAAATAAAATATATGTTATTTTTATTTAAAATCACTATTCCAAGTCAGGTTAGGCTAGTTTGCAAAAAAATATGAGAACCCGTGCCTAGGACCAACCAAGTGGGTAGTCCAATCCTTGAGCAGGTCTATATATGATAAAATAATAATTTATTGAAAAGTAAATCGTATCATGTGCTTTGAAAGCATTATCAATAAAGTATGTCATCCATTTATCACTTTTTTTTAAAATTTAATTAGTTAAACTCATTAAATATTGAGAGTTTATGCATGCTAGTAGTAAAATTTTAAATACTTTTTTGAATATTATTATTATTATTATTATTATTATTATTATTATTATTATTATTTCAAGTAATGATAATCAGAGTCTAATAATAATATAACAAAGTAATAAGATAAATTAAAAAAATATGGAAGCCATATCAAAAATAAAAAAAATCATATGTTAAACTAGTAACTAGACTTGCTCATAGATCAGGCAACCTGCCCAACACAATAGGCCCAGGTCTTAGATTTACGTTTCAAGCATGCTCGACTTGAAATAGTATTTTTTAAAATAAAATCATATATTTTATCTAAACTTAATTATAAAATATGTAAATATTAATATAAAAATAACTTTTTAATATTATGAACAATGATTTGTACTTAATTGGCCAACCAGGCTAAATTCAGCTCTAAGCTTAGACTTCAAAATTTTTTCGGGCCATGGCTAGGCCCATAGAATAGAACCAAGATTTTTTTGGCCAAACTGAGCCAAATTCAGGCCTAAGCTTACGATTCAAATTTACGTAAAAGTGATTACATTTAACATAAAATAAAAAATGATTTAAAATATACTCAAACCCGGAACCGACTTGAACCCAAATTTGCCTAAACCTGAATTGGCCCGAACATGAAAGAACCCAAACCCGAATAGACTCGAACCTGAATCAGCCCAAACTTAAAAACACTCAAACCCAAAATGACCCGTCTTGAACCTGCCCGAACCCACCCAATTGTCACCTCTAGTTGCTTTTTTTAAGGAATATATTTAGGGTAGTTTTATTTTATATTTTTAAAGCTCTACAGCTTGAAATGAAATTGTGACTATTTGGTTTTTGCCTTGCTCCCGATTCTCAGCAATGGCAAAAGAGGGGTAGCTGTAAATACTTAATTTTGTCCGGGTTATTTTTCTAGTAGTCTCAATTATCCAAGACCAGGAAAATAGCTGTTGTGCCACTAAAGGCCAACTTTTCCAGGTGGACTTTACATTTTTTGGACCAATTTAGCCACCCCTAAATGGCTATATTGGCAAGTTATAGAAAATTTTCATTTCAAAAGTCGATTTTAGATAAAAAAACAAATATAAAGGTAAAACAATTAGTTTTAAATTTATTCCGTTAAAATTTTGGAAATTCATTTTTACAAATGGTATTAAGGATAAATTTTTCATTTTTAAGAATTTTTTGAGAATTTTTTTGTAAAAATTGAAAAGTTAATCGTCGTATATTTTTACCGTACCATTACAGTATTTATGTTGATACTCACTCTAAAAAATTAAAAATATTCAAGGAAAATTTATGTTGGCATTTTTTACCATGAGATATCAGGTTGTCAATTTTGAGACTTGAATTTAAATTTTTCATAGTATTGCGAGTATCATACCTGTAAAAAGTTTTCAAAAAAAATTATTTTGAATTTCTAGTTTTCATCTTTTATTATTTTATAAATTAATATTTTGAATAATGAATGGAATTCGATTTTTTTTTTGTAAGGGTGAACATATTTGTTGTAATTTTCTTGATTTCAAAATAGGAGCTTTTCTTTAGCTATAAAATTTTTGGTAGGATTTTCTTAAGTTTTGAACTTCAAAATTCTTTATATATTCCCATTAAATTACCATGAAATCAATTTTGAAAAATCCCAGTCTATTTTATGGATTTTTCTCATTTCCAAGTTATGTAGTTTTCTACTCCATAAAATTTTTTCTATTTGATTTTTTTTTAGGTTTATAATTTTTAAAATTCTTTAAATATGTTTACTAAATACATAGTAATTCAGTTTTTGAAATTTTAATTTATTTTATGAGTTATGCATTTTTTTAACTTAATTTTTTTTTAAGAATTTTTCTCTTAAAATTTTATGAGGTTGGTTTTAATCATCCAATAAGATAATCTTATCTTAATCATCATTGAAGAGATTTTGATATGACAAATGGTACATATATATTCAATAGTAATTACAACTTCATATAAATCCATTAATTAAAATTCTAATAAAAAATCAAAAATAAAAGAAAAGAAAAGAAAAATAATGCTTGGCCATTTAGCCAAGCAAATTTCAGCCGTGTGTTGGCTGATTCTTCCCCTTATAAGTAAAAGGAGAAACCTTTGAGAAAAAAATTTGGCTTTTGGTGAGAAAAAACTCTAAAGGTCTTTTTAGTTTTCAAGATTTTTAAAGCTCTTAAGATAGATTTTCTTCTAAAACCTTTGATTTTTGCTTATTTCATTTTTATCCCTTTTAATGAGTGTATTGATGAATTGAACTCAAAGATTTGATTCCATGTTAATGGCCAAGTTTTAAGGCTACAATCATTTCTTCTTACTTTAGTTGTTACATTTTATTTTTATTTACAGTAGTTTGATTTTCTTTATTATGCTATATGTTTATGGTGGAAATAATGTTTTGATATTATGTATATGATGTTATGGTCTTTTCTTTGCTATTTTCATAGTGATTTTTATGGGATATGTTGATACATTATTCATGATCCCCCCCTTTTTTTTTGCATATTTAAGCTTGATGATGGAAGTGTATTTTGATATTCATGACTTGTGTTAAGAAAAAATATTTTTCTTGTCTTTTTCATAATGGCCAAATATGATGATGTTGCTTAGATAAGTTTTCATGCTTGATTTAATTGAGTTGTGGACAATATTGTCTTGTTTAAAAAATTGTAAGGAGCTTAAAATAATTTTAAAAAATTTTTAAAGCCATGGATGAGTAGCTCCCTACTAGCCAAACCTTTTTAAATGTGATTGGTTAATGTTTTTCGTTATTTTAGGTGTTGTTTTGTAATTTTTTAACATGTAGGGACTTAATTCCAACATGTGAAAAATTATCCCAAGGCCAAAAATAAGTGGTCAAATCTTTCTTGTGAATTTTGATATGATTTTTGTGTTAATTTGAATATATTTGGTGCTTAATATTGTGTTTTATTTTGTTTAGGGATCATTATGAAAAGTTAATAAACTTTAAAATCATTTAGCCAATTCTTGCATTTTATAGTTAAAATGGTCTTTCCTCAATAAAAGTATCCGTTTAGAATTTTTAGGACATTTTAGTAATTTTGGAGCATTTTTAGCATTCCTCAGGTTCTCTAAAAATACTAAAAACCTTTCATATCCTCTAGTCCTCCATTAGGGTACAAAATGCAATTTTATAAAATTTTAATGGCTTAATTGCAATTTTTGTATTCTAGGTCACCTTTGATATCCACATTGCCAGTTAGGGTAAAAATCATCATTTCATACCCTTACTGAGTCTTTTAGGGTCACTAGGACACTTTCACGATGAAGTTAGCCTCTAAGGGCATTGGTAATTTCCCCTAAAACTAAGTCTTAAGTAGTCGTTAGGATGCTTTCTTATCAAAAGTTTACATTTTAAGATAAGTTCACTTTTTGATGATGTTTTTTATGTCTTTTAGGGTACCAAGATATTTTCAAGTTGAAAGTACACCTTATGGATATTTTACTAATTTTTCTTATAATCAAGTCCTTGGTAGTCATTGGAATGCTTTTATGCCAAAAGTGTACATTTAGGGTAGGTTCACTTTTTAATGATCTTTTTCATATCTTTTAGGTTATCAAGATACTTCACATCGAAGGTATACCTTAGAGGCATTTTAGTAATTTTCCTTACAGCAGAGTCTAGGTAGTTGTCGGGATGCTTTTATGCCAAAGTTGTACATTTATGACAGGTTCATAAGTTTTTATAATGATATCGTGTCCTTTAGAATACCAAGGTAATTTCATATCAAGGTATACCTTAGGGGCATTTTAGTAATTTATCATAAAACCAAATCCTTTAGAGTCACTAGGATGTTTTCATAACGAAAATGCACTTTGGGAGACATGTTGGTCACTTCAACCAAATATGGATCCTTATAATTAAGTTTAGTACTTTTTGTCTAAATCGAGTCTTAGGGTAATTTTTATATACATAAACCGAAATTTTTGAAAAATTAAGGTAATATCTCCTACTTAAAGTAATAAGTGCAATTTCTTTCAGAATATCAGAGGGTTCTAAGGATTATTTTAGTAACAAGATATACTTTTCAAAGTAAAAATCACGATTTATATAAATTTCGGAATGCATTCCTCCAGCCTTCTAATGGGATACAAAAAATATTTTGATTTTTAAAACCTTTCATGTTCCTTTGGTTTTATGGTGGGATACAAAAGAGAATGATAAAAAACTTCCATGTTCCCTTAGTTTTCTGATGAAGTACGTAAGAGATTTTAATTTTCAAAAATTTCAAAAACCCAATTTTTATGAGAGGGATTAATAACTTGGTTTCATAAAATATTATTTTAGGAACTACAATTAAATACCATATGTTGAAACTAGATAAAAATCAACATTCAAGTTAACATTTAGTTAATAAGGTATCGATTTTCAGCATCAGAAAGGGTCAACCTTACTTATGATTATAATCGACCTTCAGACTTTTTTATATGATCTTTGGTATGATTGTGGATCTCAAAGTTGGTATTCTAGGGTTTTTAACACTTGAAATATAAACTTTGATCGGTAACCAATCTCACCTAACCCAAATAGACTAATGGTGACTCCAAATAAATAGTTATTGCATAATGACTATTTAGGGTTAAATTGAATGAGCCATTCATCTTGACCACTCAGTCCCTGAGATAAGATAATATTAATAATGATATAGCCTATAGAAATAAAAGAATATAAAATAGTGATATATTAATAAATATAGGAACAAAGGCCACTTAAGTTGATCTTGGTCAGGATTCGTATTCGAGCTATGTTGCGACAATAGAGACTCAGGACATGGACCTGTTAGCCGGATCTGACCTATTTTCATCACTGAGCTTTGACATTTGACAAAGGTCAATTAGCAAAGACTAACCTACCAGCATCATTGGGCTTTGACTATTTTAAAATGGGCTAATTAGCCAAAACTGACCTACCGATGCCATAGGGCTTAAACTTTTGATGACATCGACTAGTTAGCTAAGACTGACCTACAAGCATCATTGGGCTTTGACTTTTGACATAGGCCAACTAGTCGAGACTAACCTACTGGTATCATTAGGGATAACTCTCTTGAAATGGGTTAACTAATCGGGATTAACCTACTGGCATTATTGGGCTTATGCTTTTGATTCGAGTTTTAAAGAGATAGGGTTCTTAGCTGGGTAACCCTCTGATTTATTGATTTTTGATGTCAAAGGTTCTTACCTAGAAGTTTTTTGTGGTTCAATTGATTTTGCTTGACATGATGCTAACAGAATGATGTTATGCAATGACAATATGAATGCATTATGACATGTAATAATGTAAGTGCAACTTTCTTTATGATATGACACCATGATCATGACCTAAAGTTTAATTCGAGCATAGACAATGCAAGTTATCCTCTTGATTGGGAGCTCTAATAATTGTCTCCCTGATTCTATAGTTCAAGGTGCTGACTTTGGAATTCTTCTAATAGCTTAAGGACTGGGTGATTTCTGACTTAGTTATTTATGTATCTAGATTGGATAGTCTTCGAGTCTTGACGATGTTTTTTTTACTGAATTAGAGGAATTTTACCTTGTATTCGATGCCTTTCCATGATGAATGACTTTCAAAAGTCAAGAAAGGTTAACATCAGATTATGAATGGCATGCGTTAGGTGTAGGGGATTCATGATCTTGACAATTAAGGTGCGAACAGAGCTCCTTGTGCTATTTTCATCTTTTCAATGCAATATCAAGAAATCCTTTTATGAATTATTCAATTATCAATAATTATCAATTAAATAGTAGTCATAATGTAATGCAAATATGATGCAAAGCGGTTGAAAGAAAACAAGGTAGCATTTTATTCATGATAAAAGTGATGATACAATTTTGTTTACTCTTGACAAAGGGTACAATGACAATAGATAAGGTAATTACTTGGGCAGTCAATGCCCCTAATGACATGCATGCTTTTTCTACTGCATCTTGAAATCTTTCCTGAATGGTTAACTTGTTCGATATTGGTCGATCTTTTAAAAATCCCTAAGATTGCATCGTCCCATCTTACAGTTGCCCTAGACTTGGGTATTTTGCCTCCTTATCCCTCCAGATCAGGGTAAATATAAGTAAGGTTTTACTTTAAATTGGCTAAAGTTGGATTTCATTTGACTAAGGTTTCGACTCAGTTTGGGTCAAGCAATGCTAAGTTTAATTTAGTCTAGATATGGTTTGGTTTAGATGTGATGTGTTGACATGTAAAGTAAGAGTTCAAAATATTGACAAATTATAGCCAAAGATTTTTTATGTTGACTAAAAAGGTTAAAGTTGGGACTAGCTGTCACCATAGGGTTAAGAGTTGACGTGAAACGGTTACAGGCCAAAACTTTTGCAATTGATCAAAAAAAGAAGATGAACGTTCCTCCACTCAGATTTCTTGAAATCTTATCATGACTTTCTCTTAATTTTCGAATGTGATAGTTTAATAGGTGCTAATCTTGATTAATGCCCCCTAACTCTCAGAAGGTTGTTTGGAAACCTTTTTAGGTAGGTGCTGGTCCTAATCGAAGGGTATTAATTAGGGAAGTATTCTGATAAAGGTTTGGAAAATTGCATCTTTTGTCTTGATTTGTGAAGGTTCTAGACATCTTTAGATTTTAAAAGTTTGCATAGCCCTTTGATTAAATTGGATGATTTTCTCTTTTTGTAGCTATTCAGGCAACATCAAAGATGGCTTTAGGATTTCTAACTTTACTCTAGACTATTTTTTCTTTTAGGTTTTCA
The DNA here is from genome assembly GCA_038382065.1 of Adansonia grandidieri. Lineage (NCBI taxonomy): Eukaryota > Viridiplantae > Streptophyta > Magnoliopsida > Malvales > Malvaceae > Adansonia > Adansonia grandidieri. The sequence continues at coordinate 12,939 of JBBYHK010189475.1, read as the reverse complement.
CCCTAGAGCTTTATTCTTTTTTTTCTTGACTTTCTTGACATTTTTTTTATTGCTTCATCATTCCTTAAAGGAACTTAAAATTTTCCAAAAGAATAATTTCCTGAAAAATGGGGTCATCAGTTCAAATAGTCATGCTTGATTGGAACAGACTTTTTGAGGTATGCAATGTAGGCTAGGTTTCTGAAAAAAAGGTATACAAGCCCAAATTTAGTGTTTTAGGGTGATCAAACTGATGATCATTTTCTTTGGTGAGCATTCCATCCCTTCTACTTTTTTATATCCTTTTTTCCTTTAGTTTCCTCCGTTTTGACTTAATCTTGACCTTAACTTTCGAATAATATGATTTTTTTTGCTTTTTTACTTTGACCTTAACCTTTTGGAGGGAATTTTAGATTTTGGAAACTTGGTGCATTCCATATTCGCCCCTTAATGTCAAGCATTTTGGTAATTATAAAAGCGGGTATCTTCCCTATTTCCTTAAAAGGCTTTTCATGCCTTCCAATATGAAGGATGATCCTTGATCAGGGTTTTTGAAAGAATGATTTCATTAACTCAAAGAGGTAGTAAGAGGAATGATTTTGTAGTTTGTTAAAGGATGAAAGAAAATATGGTCATCTTTCATTTCGAAATACGACCATGTTTACTAATGAGTCATTCCTTAGGGAAAGGTTTTCTTAAAAAATGTGTCAAATGTCTTAATCACATGATGTAGCATTCAACTTTTTTTCTTTCTTTTTTTTTCTAAATTTAGGCCTCGATACTTTTTTCTCCCCATATTTGAAGGTATGTTCCTCAGAGTTACTAATTTGCCCCAACCATAAATGATATTAAGTTTCAAAAAGGTTCAAGCAGTTGTGAGGGTTATATTTTCCTCATATTAAATCAACCTTTGTAGATTCGATAGCACGAAATTTCTTTCGAAAGAGTGTAAATTGAATATTAAAATCATTCTTTGGAAGCTAAGTGAAAGAATGCATGCCACTTTTATCAAAGCTCTTGAAAGGGCGAGAGAATAGGCAAAACACATTGACAAAGAATTTGAGCAAAGGTGAACAACAAAAATGGGCATACAAGATTAAATGCTTTATACAAAAGTTATTTTTATTGATAGCACTTGATAAAAGATGCCTATTAAAGGATTTCTATAAGTTGTTAGGTAAAAGCAAGTAGGTTTTATTTCTTAACATTATACAAAAATAAACTTAAAAAGTATAAGGGTTTCTACCACAGCCCTCTTGTCAAGAGTAGGCTCTGATAAATTGAAATAGATCTCTTTGCTTGGCTTGGATTGTTCTAATTGATCATTGATGGCATTGACTTAGAAGTTGTTGACATTGATCATGTTCACAACGTGATTGGGTAGAGGGTTCACAGCAACATCTAGTCTCTAATTCATCCTGAATTGCATGACGTTAGAGTCAATGAGGCTCTATACCCTTTGTTTGAAGGACAGGCAATTTTTATTGTCATGGCCCATTACCCAGGCATGGTAGCCATAAGGTCAATGGTTCCATTAAACTTTTTGAAATCTGGTATCTTGAACTTCAAAGGAATGACAAGATTAAATACCAAAGATAAGGACTCCACGTCAATAGCTTCAAATTTGTCATTTCCCTCAATAGCTCTCAGATGTTTCCCCAAAATATGATATTTACTTATATTATCGATAGAAGTTTTAGATTTTTTACCATTCATCTTCTTTTACTTATTCTGGTTAGAGGTTATAGGAGCAACAATAGAGACTTTTGTATTTGCCGCCATGGGATTTAAATAGATGACGGGGGCACCGATAGGGTGACATCATATTAGGCTAGTCCTTTTGATGAGTCTCATCTTAGGTAGCTTTAGTACTATCGGCAGGGCCTTTTTTCATATCCATGGTAATGGCGTATCCCTCATATTTAGTGAAAGCTACCATTAGCTCCATGTTCTTCATAATCTGAGCCTGCATTTCATCTTGCCAATGGAGCATTTGGTTTTGAGATTCTTTGTACATCAACTTAAGTCATTTGATGCATGCTTGATGATTGTTTTCCATGATTCTTTTATGAGAGCGAGTATTGTAGCAATATGGAATAATCAGTTCCATGTTTCTTATTTGGTTTTAGAATCCCTCACACTTTTATGACTTTTCCTATATTAGACTTTTATGTGTATTTGTTGATGATTGTTTATGATGAGATTACAATGAATATGGAGTCATGACAATAAATGATTATTGACATGGCTATGTGAATAAAGCAGTAAAAAAATTTAGTTATGCAAATGCAAGAAAGATAATTGGCCTATAAAACAGTTTCACCAATAGCATTTTTCATAAAGCAACAGATGACACTTGATCACACATGATTACATCTAAAGTATTATACACAATTGCCTGGTAACTTGTTTAAAAAAATTAGCAACTCTTATTCGTGTCTCCGATCAGTATGACTTCTCATTGAGCCTAGATATTTTGAACACGTTTTGACTTCCTCAAAGGACCAAAGAATGGAAGCAGATTATTGCTCCATGATAGACACCTTTTATTGAACACTGATCCAAGAAGCCAATTATCCTATAGTGACAAATATGATGACATGATGCATGTGATAATCAAAAGAAATAAAAGGAAATAGGTTAATGATAATACAAAATAATTTGCATGAAAACAAAGAATAAAATAATTAGAGCGAAAATGATCATAGAAATTGCCCCAATATTAGGCGTCACAATGCCTGAGGGTGAACATGATAATTGCAAATATTGTGACAAGCATAATGGCGTGTCTAAGTTAAAAATTCACTCTTATTAAGGTGATATGGTACCTAGAGGGATGAGTTGACAAGCTAGACAACGACGTACATATACCATTGCCTAGTATTTGACATCCATCAAGCCATCAATCGGAAAAGAATAATGGCTTATTCGGGTTAGATATGTTCTCTTTAAGGCAATATGAGGCTTTGTAAGTGGTGACATTCATTTGTCATCACCTACTTATCGACGAAGGTTAGCTATTGATTAGACGCCATAATGCCATGCCCCATTAAAGAAGTGAGGCTTAAGATGTCTCTTAGGGCATAAAATAACAAATGTAGGTGACAATTTTCGTTCACCATCGCCTATATACTGTAGTGTATGGGAGTAAAGGTTAGAAGTGTTTCCTTGAGTGTTTTTTACTCTTTGAGTTACTTTAGTAGCATTTCGATATGGCTTGACATGATTTGGCTCGTAGGGCTTACTATAGGGGGTTTAAGTAGACATCTAAATTAGTATCTGAATCACTCTTTCATCCGAAAAGGATAGTCGAGGAACCCCGATCCTAGGCCCATCACAAGCTTGGTGGAATGGGTTCAATCTGGTGGATATATTTTTTTATGCAAATTCATAGGGTTGCTTATGAGAGAAATAGGTAATTTACACCCCGAAGGTTCTTGCTGTGCCTATGTGGAGGGCTGCTTAAGAAGGTAGATATCTCACCTCCACTAATATTTGGGACCCTAATCCCACCATGGTGTTTGGTGAGAATCTAATGCAAATAAAAGTACGTAGTGTGTGTCAGGAAAACAATCAAACCTTTTTTTACCCATCATGTCCATAACTTAAAAAAAAAAAAAAAGGCAAGAGAAATAGAGAATGAAAGGAAAGAAGAAAAAAAAAAGAGAAATTTATTTGTTTCTTGTGTTAATTTTTCACATGTTCAAAGTATTATAAATATTTATTTGTATAAATTTTTGCGCTTTAATAATCGTTGTATGTATATTTTGTCACATTGTATATATAAAAAAAGAGAATGAAAGGAAAGAAAAAAAGAAAATTTTGTATGTTCATGTTTGTGCTAATTTTTTGCATGTTTAAAGTACTATAAATTTTTATATAAATTTTTATGCATTAATATTTTGTTTTTATGTATAGTTTGACATCTTTCTTTATTTGTGGTATGTTCCTATTATTTTTCATGTTGTCTTAGCCTTTTATTGTTTTTCATGTTTTTTCTTGTCATGTCTTAATTTATCTAATATTTTGCATATTTTGCAATAATAATTAAATTTTATCCCTAAGTTAATTTATTTAAGAATTAGACTATTACACAAGCCATACATTAATATAAATATTATGTCCTAAACTTTTTTAGAAAAAAAAAAAAGAAAAAAGAAAATTTTGTGTATTCGTGTTAATTTTTTGGGTGTTCAAAGTATTATATAAACTTTTATTTTTTAAATTTTTACGCTTGACAATTTATTTTATGTGTATTCTGACACTTTCGTTTATTTGTTGCGTGTTTACATTATTTTTCATGTCATGATATATTTTAATTATTATTTACATTATTTCCTTGTCATATTTTAATTAATTTCATATTTTACATAGTTTATCATAATAATTCAATTTTAGGCCTAAATTTATTTGCTTAAGAATTGGATCATTGCACCAGTCATATATTAATATAAATATTATGTCCCAAACTTTAAATCGCTTTCCTACAATAAAGCACAAGCATTTTTCTAGTATTTATAATAATAAGATTGAAATTGATTTCTATATATGATCCGTTAGAATTAGAGGTGTTTATGAATTATACTAGGTTGAGCTATGTTTTGAAAAATTTTTCTCATATCGAAGTCTGAGTGGGTCAGGCTCGAAAATCCATATCATTACTCAAAATATTATTAAAAATTTTAAAAATTATTTTTATATTTTTAAAGATAAGTATAGTTAACCAATCTCCTAATTTCTTGATTGATTCAACTTTATTAAAAATATTTATCTACAATGAAATTACTAGAAGACTAATGATAATAACATACCAACTATAATAATTGCACTATAATTAATCAGTCAACATTTAGAGTTATATAAGATTCATCAAAATAGTATGTAGAACCTACACTTATAAATAGTAGACTGCTATATAATTTTTGAATATAGTTGAATAATTATAATATTGTGATAAAAAGACTTGCAGGTGAATTGCTCCTAATGAAGGGTGACAGTTTGTTGCTTTACACTATGCATGAAACCAAGCATGAAGTCACTTGAGAATGAATTTCAATTACCTTTAAATTTGCCCCTAATAGTCTGACATTAACACTGAATTTGATTACTATTATATATCTTTGCCTTTATGCTTTATTCATTGTTAGTAAATTAATAGATGTACTTGCTCTACTGTACTGTCACATTTTTCTTTTTCTTCTTCTTTTTTCATTCTTTTTTTTAATAAAAATGTTTACAATTAGAGAATCAAAGAAGAAATCACAAATGTTGAAATTCAAATTTCAACTTTGTCGGCTATCGTCTCTTAACAATCAATATATAAATCAATTAGATTAAACTTCAAATTTAAAAGAGTTCGCGAGCCCTTTGCTAGAGAAGAAAATCAATAAATATGTTATGTAGCTTACCCTTTAAACCTTTTTGAAGAGGGTTTTGTTACGAACATGTTTACTTCCATTGTGAGTAATGTATTTGGATTCAAAGCCTTGTGCGCTATTAAAACTTTTCAAGGCCTGCCTCACGGCATCCAGGTTGAAAGAGATAAATTGAACAAGTACGGTCACCCCTTATTAGGATGTAATGCCTTTTTTTGGTGATAAGAAGAAATAACTTGGAAAAGGTGACAATGATGAAGGCTCTGAATTTAAACTTTGAGTTGGTTCGACTAACATGATTTTATTGACAATTCTCTTGCTCGTCATGAAGGCTGATTTGATCTTAATCAACCTTAGTCCGCGAGATCCATGACAGTTGGACAAAAAAATAGAGAGAAGGAATTAGGGATATTAAGAAAGGAAACGGGAGGTCGGTTTGGCATGAGACCAATCTGCCACAAATTTGCCTCATGCCAATAAGATCAACTGCCAACCAACATCCCACTCCACTTCTCTCTTTCCTTTTTTCGATCCCTTTCTCTCTCTTTTTAATTTTAATTTGTTTTCATATTTTTCTTAAAAAATAAAAATTTTTCATTTTTAATTCAAAAATAAGAAATATTTTTATTTTTAACAATTTTAAACTTTAAAATTTTTTAAATTCTCAAATTTTTAATTCAAAAAAATTTTTTTTTAAATTTCAAATGTCAGGATGTTGACTTGGCATTTATTATCTAATTTTAATTGGATAAAAAAGACATGTCATCGCACTCGTAAGTATTGGACTAACTTGAATGACGAAATACAACTTTGAGTAACTAATTATAATTTTTTTTCTTTAAGTACCAAATTGTTAAAAAATGATATAGTTTAGGAGTTAATTAACATATTAATCCTAAAAAAATTAAAGTTTTGAGCCTAAAGGAATTTCCGAATGGAAAGTGACATAAATGTCTTGAAGTTAAACAGTGAAAAATGATTGCATTAGTTAATTTAGTTGGTCTTTGATACAAAACTTTCAATCTAAAAATCATGATGATTTATACATGGTGAATGGGGTCACTATGTTTGGTAAGTATTCAATGATCTTACTGGCAGTAATCTTAGATAACTAAGAGTGATCATATCACTGTCTTGGAGAATGATTAATACCTAAAAAAGTAGGAAACTTTTATTGCTAAGATGAAATAATATGTAAAATCAATTAGTGTCAAGATAATATTAGCCATTTAATACATGAATTAAAAAGTTACTTTTTCTCAAAATTATATTTATTTTGTATTATAATTTTTTATATTTTTGAACTAATATTTATTTTACCAAATTTAAAAAGTAAGTTTAGTGCTTTCTTCAAATTTTTCCTTTTTATAAATGTTTGACATATATATACAACAAATTCTTTTGTCTCCTTTAATTATGATTTTAATAGATTTAGTCTTTTTAATTTTTTTTAAATAATTTATACTACTAATATTAATTTACTTATCAATAAATATATTTTTTAACTTTAAAATTTAGTTACATCTAATTATAAATTAAATAAAAGATTTGCTAATATTTTGTAAATTATTATTTTATAAACAACATTGAAATAATTAACTTGTGTAATTATAACATATGCATGGTTATTTTGATACCTTTTAAGACAATAATATTTGATTTTTAATAACACCAAACATAATAATTTTTAATTTCTAAGAGTTAATGATTATCATCAAACAAATTGATCACAAATTACGAGAGATAACATCACTCCAATAGTAAGCTCACTTTGATGATTACATTACCATTGTGATATCGAAAATAATGTTAAACACTATCCTAATAAATATAAGAAATGTTAGATCTGTATCGATAAAATTCATGCTCCTCCAAATTCTTTACATATTTTTTGAATGGATCATATTATTCGTATTATAATAATAATGTAATATTATATTAAATTTAAATAAATCAATTTTAAATATATTAATCATATTATATCATATATAATAAATATAATAATCATATTGCATTTATTATATTTTAAAATCAAATATATTTACGTATTTATATTATATTCATATTTCGATTAATCTTATTACATAAAAAAAATTAAGACACAAAATACATTACCGTGTGTAGCTATAATGTGCAAGCTGTTGGAAGTATTCTATGCTTTTTCCAATGTGAATTCAAATACTCTCTGTTAAATGCGTGTGGACCCACCCAATTGATGCACAGATGCTCGAAAAGTCATCCTTCAAGTATAGAGGAAGTCTACGGGAGGGTGAGTGCACTTCGTGGCAGAACGTTAATTTCATGGATACGAAGTTCATATGAAATCTTTCCATACTGTATGTATGTCTTTTTTTCATTTATTTGATATATATATATATATATATATATATATTTTTTAGTTATTAAAGCCTTTCTCAACGCTATAACAATTCAAAGCAGGCCCTAAAATAGAGGAAAATCATAATGGAACTTGTTTAACTTCTGATATATCATTTCGATGATCGATCATTTACTTCATTACTTAAATAGTCACTTCAAGCAAAAAAGATATCAAGGCTGTTTCGGCGATTGTCAAAGCATGAGAGGATATCGATTTGGCCATCCGATAGTAACATGACTTCAGGGTTGACACTTGTTGAATGACGACCAACTGACAGACTCGACCACAAAGCACTATAACCTGATAACTAGCTTAGTGCTAACTGCCTTCTTGTCAAATCATCTGACATAATGTTTCCCAATAATGTCTATAAAAGGATAAGTAAACCCAAAGGTAAGGCAGATCCTTTTCATGCTTGGCTTGTTTTGTCATATTAGCATATAAAAATCTAACAACTAACTTAAAAATCGGAGAGTGCCCTAGAGTATCAACTCCAGCACACCTATGACCTTTTCTGTACTGCAGGGCGGCATCAGACCTCTTTGAAGGAAGGCATCAACAACTTTAAATCGGTAAAAATACTTGAAAGATTTTATATCATATTATTTAGTATAAATTGGTTTTAGTATTAAAAAGTTGAGTATTTAATTTTTTTATTTTAAAATTAAAGTAAAAAGAATAAAATCAATAGCTAGCCAATTTTTGTCATGAAAAAAGGGACGTGGCACTTGACTTTATTAAAATAATGATGTGTATTATCAATGCTAATGTGAAACAAATAACTTATATTATTTAACAATGACCTGACCAGAAAAAATTATAATTTTTTCATGATAAACTTTACCTAGTTATTAATTTTACTTTACTGCTTCAATTTTAAAAGTCAAATGACTAAATTACTCAACTATTAAATTTTCTAATTTTTATTAAAAATTTCCAAACGTCAAAATGCTGACATGGCATTTGCTGATGTGAAGGTTACCAAGCGTTGAGTTTTTATTAGATAAAAAAGACATGTCACACACTCGTGAACATTGAATTAACTTGACTGACGAAGTATAGGTTCGAACACCTAATTATAAATTTCTTCTTTCAAGTATCAAAACATAAGAAGTGATATAATTCAAAGTCAATTAATATATTAATCCTACCAATAAGTAGGGTTGCCATTAATTGAGCCTTAAGGAATTCCTGAAAGGTAAGTGCTATTAATGTCTTGAGTTTAAATGAAAACTCATTGTATTAATAACTTTAGATAGTGTCCGTTATAGGACGATCAATTCAAAAACAATCATGGTAATTTTTACCTGATAAATGGATCACTATATTTTATAAAGGATTTTACGTGGTTATAATTTTGAATAACCAAGAGCGATCAGATCACTTTTACGTGGTTATAATTTTGAATAACCAAGAGCGATCAGATCACTGTCTTGGAATATGATCTAATTTCTATCTAAAAAGTTATGAAAACTTTATTACCAACATGAAATAATATGTTAAATCATTTATTGTCAATATAATATTACCCATTTAATGCACGAATTAAAATGTTATTCTCTCTCAAAATTATATTTATTTTGTATTACAACTTTTTATATTTTTGAACTAATATACATTTTACAAAATTCAGAAAGTAAATTCAGTGCTTTCTTTTAATTTTTTTTTAATAAATGTTTGATATATATATATATATATAAAACAAATCCTTTTTGTTTTCTTTAATTATGATTTTAATAGATATATTATTTCAAATGTTTTCTTACATAATTTATACTATTAATATTAATTTACTTATCAATAAATACATTTGTTAATTTTAAATTTTAGTTGTATCTAATCATAAAGTAAATAAAATATCTGCTAATATATTACAAATTATTATTTTTTTAACAGCATTAAAATAATTAACTTGTGTAGTTATTATGATATGGATGGTTATTTTAATCCTTCGAACAAAATAATATTTGATTTTTAGTAACATCAAACATAATGATCACTAATTTTCAAAAATTAATGATTATTATTAGATAAAATGATTAGTGATTGCAAATCAAAAGTAATAAGATCACTCTAGTAATAAGACGACCTCGATGGTTGATTACTGTGGTGATATTGAAAATAATATCAAACCCTTCCTTAGAAAATATAACACATTTCAAATCTATACCTATAAAACTCATGCTCCTCCAATTTCTTTGCATGTTTTTTGGGTGAGTCATGTTATTTGTATCATAATTATGTGTCATCATATTAAATTTAAATAAATCAATTTTAAGCATATTAATCATGTCGTGTCATGTGTAAAACACATAACAATTATATCATATTATGTTTAAAATTAAATATATTTATTTATTCGTATCATATTCATATTTCAAGTAATCATATTAGATAAAAAAACATACACAACATAAATTGCCATGTTTAGCTACAATGTCCAAGCTGTTGGAATAATTCAATGCTTTTCTAATTTGAACTCAAATACTCCTTGTTAAATGCGTGCTGCGGACCCACCCAATTGATGTACAGATGTTCGAATAGTCATCCTTCAAATTATGAAGGAAGTCTATTAGAGGGCAAGCCCACCAATTCGCGAGAAACATTAATTTCATGGAGACCAAGTCCATATGAAATCTTTCCATATGATATATGTCTTTTTGCATTTATATGATTTTTTTTTTTTTTAGGTGTTAAAGCCTTTCTCAACCCTATAACAATTGAAAGCATGTCCCCAAAGAAAGGAAAATCATAATGGAACTTGATTAACTTCAAATCACTCAGCGTTTTGGAGGCCTTATTCTATATTATTTCGTGTAAGTTAGTTTTTGTATTAAAAAGATGAGTAATTTAATTTGTGTACTTTTAAATTAAAAAAAAAAGATAAAATTAATAATTAAAGTAACGTTTGCTATAAAAAAATTAATGTGACACTTAAATTCTATTAGAATGATAATGTGTACAGTTAATATTAACTTGATACGAATAATTTATATTATTTTAAGATGACGTGAATAGAAAAACCATTTTTTTCATGGCAAACTGTTTCTTCAATTACTAATTTTACCTTTTTGTTTCAATTATAAAAATATAAAAATTAAATTACTCATATTTTTAAATACAAAAATTAATTTACACCAAGTGACATTATACAGAGACCTTTCAAAGTACTTTGAACAAGCCCTTTTTTAATGGAAAAAAGTTGCTAATATTATAATATGCATTTAAGATCATTCAAGAGAAAGATATAAAAGTGGCGCTTTTACCAAATCTATATATTAACGTTACCTTTGTGTTCAAGTCTAACCCAATTTAAAATATAAGTAATTATTTTTAAGTTCATTCATTAAAAGTGTTCATGTCATTTTTATTTTTTAAATATATTTTCTTAACTTATTTTGTAATAAAAATATTAAATATTTTGTCAATATTTTTTTTAAGTGTATGGTATCACTTTCATTAAAAATGATTCAATAAGTTAACAACTAGTAAAATAAAATTATAACTATTGTTATAAAATATAAACATTATACTAAAAAACATATTTCAATTTAGGCTATGCCCAAGCTTAAGATTCTCTACTCAAGGTCTGACTCATTTTTAAAATGGGTTTAATTTTTTTTTTACTAAACTCATTTTTCGAGCTTAATATTTTTATCCAAACCATCACATATATTGAGTGAAGTTTCAACTTTGAATGGATAATCCGACCATTAAACAAGTCTACCCTTTATAGTATTATCCAAATAATAGTAATAATTTTATTAAAAAGAAGACCACTGCTCCTTTTGTAGAAGATTGTAAAATTATCTTCAATGGCAGCAAAAAATAAGTGAATTTCAAGGGAACAAAGTTAAAACTTTCCTCCAACTTGTATTAGCTCCATAAAAATAGCAAGAAAAGGTTTTAGGATTTTACTGCCGACTGCACCATTGTAAATCTCATTACAAAATTTGGCATCTTTGGGGATGACTGAAAATCATCCCTAAAATCTATCAAATCGTCCCAAAAAAGATTAAAGATAATTTAAGTAGCATTCAATAGTTGTCTTTTAAATCTACATCTTTGAAAAGTTTTAGAGATGATTATAGACAATCATCCGAAATCTTTCCATAATGGCCCTTGCATCGGCAACGGCAGGTTCCTTTGACTGGTTATCTATCGAGGATCGTGTTGTATGTGCTTGGCATGGTGGGCCCCTGGCAGTGGTCCTTCGACCAAAATTCAAGGTGTGTTGCGAACAGGGCATGACCGTACCGAAAGGCTGGGCTCATGCCTGCAGTGATGTTGCTGATAACCCCAATGCCAAGTTCCCTGCTTCGGGTGACGGCTTCCTAGGGAACGAATTTCGTTCCCAAGGCTTTGGGGACAATATCATTCCCAAATTCATAAAAAAAATTAAAAAATTTAAGATGCTTTTTATATCTAAATAAATATTCTTTGGAGATGACTATCGTCCCCAAAAATAAATTTGATGTTTCATTTTTGGGGACAATAGTTATCTCTAATTTAGGTTAAAGACTAATGTTGTCCTCAAAACATTACCTCAAATTCATTTTATTTTTATTAAACAATATTATAAATTTAAATTTAATAATTCAAATCCATAAAAGAAAAGTAGTAAGATAATTTAAATCCATAAAAACTGCAATATTAAATTCTATTAAAATTTAAAATATTATTACAACTATTTATAATAATGTTTATAGAGTCATTCTCTACTTAAAAAAAAATTTGAAGATGTCCACGTGATCAACTATAAGTATCAATTATTCCAAATAGTGCAAGAAATAGGAAATGTATGCGACCAATGAAGTTAACAAAAACCTAATCTGCGATGCAACAGTCTGAGAAAAAACAAAAGATAAGTAATAAGTAACACATGAAAAAGAGAATTGAAAAAGAAAGTTGTAAAAACTGTTAACAAAGGCCTGACCCAAGCTCTTTGTTTTTTCATTAAGGAAATATACGCAAGCTGCCAAGGATATTGCCACCTACATATACTAATAATGGAAAACGAAGACAAAGGAAAAAGGAAGAAGCATTGGTTCAATATAATGATTGAAGAAAAGGTTCAAATATATGAAAATATGCAAATTTGCAAAAAAAAAAAAAATGACCTATTTAATCCTTTTTATTTGTTGTATTCACTACTATCGCCAATGTTGTTTCATTTTGCATTTTCGCTAGCACCTTCAGCGAAGC
>JBBYHK010189151.1:0-33287 GCA_038382065.1 Adansonia grandidieri | reverse complement strand
TAATGCATACAGCTTCTTGTCATAAGTAGGATAGTTTAATGCTGCCCCACTAAGCTTTTCACTAAAATAAGCAATCAGTTTGGAATCCTATTCCAATTCTAAATGCATCACATTCAACCTCAAAAACTTTATCAAAATTAGGCAAAGATAGCAAAGGTGCATTAATCAACTTATCTTTCAACGTATTAAAAGCTTTTTCGCGCATATCATCCCATTTAAACATAGCATTCTTTCTAACAAGTTCATTTAAAGGTGATGTAATAGAACTAAAGTCTTTCACAAACCTTCTATAAAAACTTGCTAATTTGTGAAAATTCCTTACCTTATTTGCATTCCTAGGTGCTGGCTAGTCTCTAATTGCCTTAACCTTATCTTCATCTAAACTTATTCCATGCCAACTCATAATAAAACCAAGAAAAACAATGGATTCCATGCAAAACACACATTTTTTAAGATTAGCATACAATTTATGCTCCTTTAAAGCACTAAAAACAACATGCAAATGTTTAACATGATCATCCAAATTTTTGCTAAATACTAAAATATCATTAAAGTAAACCACAGCGAATTTCCTAATGAAAGAATACAAAACATGATTCATCAACCTTATAAAGGTGCTTGGTGCATTAATTAAACCAAACGGCATCAGTAACCACTCATATAAACTGTGTTTTGTCTTAAAAGCAGTTTACCAAATTTGATATAGCCATTCTTTAAATCAATTTTAGAAAATACACTGAACCATGCAATTCATCAAGCATATGATCTAACCTAGGAATAAGATGTCTATACTTTGCAGTGATTTTATTAATGGCTCGGCAATCAACACATATGTGCCATGTTCCATCTTTCTTTGGCACCAAAATCATAGGGACTGAACATGGGCTAAGACTCTCTCTTGCAAATCCTTTTTGCATTAACTCATCCACTTGCCTTTGAATCTTCTTTGTCTCCTTAAGATTTGCTCTATACGTTGGTCTATTAGGGATTGATGAACCAGGAATGAAATCTATTTGACGCTCAATACCTCTCAAAAGAGGTAGTCCATGTGGTATTTCCTCGGGAAATAAATATGTAAATTCTTATAACAAAGAAACAATAAAAAAAGGTTAAGATTGTTAGTTGAGAAATAAACATCCTTATACAAAAGTACAAGTAGTTGCTACCTTGCCAATATAACACTTTTAATCTCATTTTTTTTTTCAAAAGCACTAACTCTCTTATTTTTGTCTTTATTTTGCTTTCCACATTCTAAATTTTTTCCTTCATTGCACACACTATGTTTTTTTTACTTTCTTGCACACACTCACTTTTTATATCACTCTTTTCTTTTTCTTGTGCACTCATTTTCTTTTCTTTCATCTTGCACTCTTTAGCTATCCTAATTTGGTCCTCATATGCCTCCAATGGTTTAAGAGGATTTAATATAATAACTTGGTTATTCATTATAAAACTATATCTATTCTTGTACACATCATGAGTAACCTTTCTATCGAACTACAATGGATGCCCCAAGAGTAGATGACCAGCATGCATCAGTGCAACATCATAAAGAACCTTATCCTTGTATTTGCCAATAGAGAATGCAACTACCACTTGCTTTGTCACTAACTTCTCTATAATTATTCAACCATTGCAGCTTATACAGTATTGGATGCTTTAATGTAGGCAACTTTAGCTTTTCAACCATTAAAGTACTAGCAACATTAGTGCAACTACCACTATCAATAATCATGCTATGTACCTTGTTATTCACATGGCACCTAGTATGAAAGATGTGCTCACATTGTATTTCATCACCATCTTCCGTAGGTAGTTTGCTAAGAGCCTGCCTAGTAACGAGTATATCTCCATGCATGGGTTCTTCAACGTTAACATCACTACAATCCTCCAATGATGGCATTTCATCATCACTCGAACTTATGCTTTCTATGTCACCATTATCCATAACAATCATAGCCCTTTTATTTGGATATTAAGAAGCAATATGCCTAAATCCTTGACACCGGAAATACTTAACATCACATGATTTAGAAGATGATTTAGTTTTAGTTTTACCTTTGGAGAATGTAACTGAATCCTTTGCCTTCGCATCTTCTTTAGGTTTTAAGGCAGCTTTGTCGTTCTTCCAATTTAACTTCCATGAAGAGCTAGAAGCTAAACCATATTTGGAAGTGCCTTTAGACATTAATTGCTTTTCCACCTTGATAGCTTTATACAACAATTCCTCCATCTCTACATAATGATGCAATTCCACCACATCAGCTATCATTTTATTCAAACCACCAATGAATCTAGCCATAGTTGCCTCACGATCTTCCTTTATATTGGCTCGAATCTTGGCTATCTCGATCTCTTTGTAGTAATCCTCTACATTCATAGATCCTTGAGTCAGCCCTTGCAACTTTCTATACAAGTCCCTATAGTAATGGCTAGGTATGAACCTCTTTCTCATCACTACCTTTATTTTTTCCCATGATCGAATAGGTCTCTCACCATTCCTATGCCTATTAATCATAAATTGATCCCACCAAATACTAGCATAATCTATGAACTCAACTACTGCTAGTTTAACCTTCCTATCCTTAGAGTAATTATAATAATCAAAAACATGTTATACTTTCGTTTCTCACTCCAAGTATAATTTAAGGTTAATTTTCCCTTAAAAGGTAGGGATTTTCATCTTAATACTACCCAAATTGCTATTTGTTTTGAAATAGCCTTTTTACCTTTGCAGGAATTACTTTTATGATAATAATATTCCTCCTTTTCCTCCTCCTCAACCATATGTTTTCTAGAGGATCTAGGATTGGATTAGGACTCTAAATTATCTAACCTCATGTTTAAAAGCTTGAATTGGTCTGGACAGCCTTTACGAACAAGTTGATATCGGTTTCAGCATTATCTCCTCCACTACTCATGTTTTAAACCTGCGAAATTTGTTAGGAATAAAAATAGATTGGTTTTCCTTACACACTCCCTTACGTGTTTACACTTGAGATTACTTACTTAGCCACTCGTGTTTCACTTAATTTTGGCTTTTCTTGATGATATTCTTACCTTTCTTGCCTTTTACCACTCAACTTCCCCTTACAAGCCCTTTAAAAAGAACTTTATAAATGATCTTATCAAGATAGCAAGCAATAATGAAGTTATTATAGCTTTGATTAGTAAGATGAATAAGAAATATCAAGGAAGAGAAATCAAAAAGAAATACGAAAGAAAACAAAATTAGCAAGAAATATCAAAAGAAGAGAAATCAATGAAGAGGAACAAAAAATTCTTTGTAAGATATGAATATAAAAATCTAATAACAATCTTTTTTTTAAGATGGAAAAGGGTTATAACACTAGAATACATTTTTTTTTTGCTTTTTTATGGATGATGAACATCGAAGGGTTAGACCACTATAACATTTTTTTTATTTCTTTTGCTTTTTTTTATGGATGATGGAAACACTAAATATGATAGAAAAATAATAAAATTATAAGATTAAAAGATAGATTACACCTGACTGTCAAGAACCAAAGCTCTAATGCCAAATAATGTGAACCTTAGGATGAAAACACAACCTAAAACCCGATTGGATGAAATTGGAACCCTAGGATCATTTTCAAAGTCAAGCAAAGAGAACTTGACCTAATCAAACCCGCTGATTAGAACCAAAGTTATAACAATCTTGATCGCCATAAGTTACCTTGATAAGATTAATTTGAGTTCTTATTTAAAGAACAAAGAAAAAGTTCTCACAAAGTGAAAAAACTCTCAAGATATTTTTTTCTATTCAAATCTAATGAATTACATGAATAAGACTACCTTATATAGGCCTAAAATCAGTAAAGTCCTAACTAAACAAGGAAATTCTAATCAATAGCAAAAAGTCTATTCCTAATCCTAATTTGATTAAGACTTATCTAAACAACTTAAAATCATAAACACAATCCTAATAAAAAAGATCAAGTCAACTCCTTATCATAATCTGATTAGGAATTATCTAAACAAATTAAAAAATAAAAAAGTCAAATTTTTATCAGAAAATCTAAAATTCTAAACTATAGGCCCATGAATACATGCAAATTGGGCTCCATTGATCTTGGACATGTAAATTGGGCTCTAAGCATTATTCTTCATCTTTTTTTTAGCCTCAACACAATGTAGAAAAGTGATCAATCTTGGTGATGGATTCATCTTGAACAGTCACCTCTGCTTGCATTTCCATCATTAGTCCTTACAAAGCTTGCTCTATGCGTTTAGCCTTTATTATAGTCACTAGACCTGCAATTCCTTGCAAAGGATCATAAGAATGGTTGAAAATAGGTGTTTGTGCAAGTTGATCTCCATCAATATTTGTATATTCAGTTTTATTTTTATTTTGGTTTAGTAATGTTTATTTATGTTCATGAATTTTTATGTCAAAGCATGCTTTTGTTTGATATTTTGGTTTGGCCAAATTTGATAGGTTCTTTCGATGATGATTATGTGCAAATTTTTGTAATAATTCCATGTTTTCTTATTTTTGGGTTATTTTACAACATTACTGAATATAGGGACTAATTTGCAAAAATGTGTAAACCTTTTTTTAGGCCATTTTTAGGTTTGCCCAAAAGCTTCAGGTAACTTGGAAATTGATTTTGTGTATTTTATATCATGTTTTAGGTATTTTTCACGCTTTGGGGGTTATTTTGTAATTTTGCAAAGTTTGAGGACTAGCTTGCAAAAATTAGCAAATTTTTGTTTTATGGTCAAAGGTGTTTGACTAAGCCTTCATATGGATGCTCTTCATGATTTACATGCTGATTTTTACCTGATTAATTATAGTTTGTGATGATTTAGGGTTTTTTTTTTTATTTAGGCACCTAATTGTAAAATCAAAAAAGTTTATGGACCTTTAGGAAATCTAGCATTTTTAGAGCAAAATGGTCATCTTTTGCATGAAATCATCCACTTAGATTATTTTAAATATTTTTTAGCAATCCATTGGTCCTCTGATGGGGTGCTAAAATATTAAAACCTTATATTCTTTAGGTTCTCCATTAGGATACAAAATGCACTTTTTTGAAAATTTAGAGGGCTTAATGGCATTTTTACATTCTAGGTTACTTTAAAATCTAAATTACCCATTTAAGGTATTTTGGGAAAAAAAACATTTTTAGGATTTTTAGTCAATTTATGACTAATATTTAATTTTGAAAAATTTAAGGACTTATTAGTAATTTTGGTATTTTAGGTAATTTTTTTCATCTAAATTACCCTTTTTGAGTAAAAATCATCATTACTTGTCTTTTCATGTCCTTTAGGGTTATTGAGATACTTTCACGTCGAAGGTATACCTTAGGGGTATTTTGGTAATTTCGCTAGAATAGAGTCTTAGGTAGTCATCGGGATGCTTTTAAGCCAAAGATGTGTAATTAGGATAATTTCAACCTTTCATAATCATTTTCGTGTCCTTTAAGGTTACAAAGATACTTTTATATTGACGGTATACCTCGGGGCATTTTGGTAATTTGGCTAGAATCAAGTCTTAGGTAGTCATTGAATGCTTTTATGCCAAAGATGTGCATTTAGATAAGTTCAACCTTCAATGATCATTTTTGTGTCCTTTATAGTTACTAAGATACTTTTATGTCGAAGGTTTACCTCGAGGCATTTTGGTAATTTGGTTAGAATCGAGTCATAGGTAGTTATCGGGATGCTTTTATGCCAAAGATGTGCATTTAGGATAAGTTCAACCTTCCATGATCATTTTCGTGTCTTTTAGGGTTATTGAGATACTTTTATGTCGAAGGTATACCCTAGGGGTATTTTGGTAATCTCTATAGCATTGAGTCTTAGGTAGTCATCGGGATGCTTTTATGCCAAAGATGTGCATTTAGGGTAAGTTCAACCTTCCATGACCATTTTCACATCCTTTAAGGTTATTGGGATACTTTCATATCGAACGTATATCTTATGAGCATTTTGGTAATTTTGTTAGAACTGAGTCCTAGGTAGTCATCAAGATGCTTTTATACCAAAGATGTGAATTTAGGATAAGTTCAACCTTCCATAATCATTTTCGTGTCCTTTAGAGTTATCAAAATACTTTCACATCGAAGGTGTAACCCAAGGGTATTTTGGTAATTTTGTATTAGAAGCAAGTCCTATATGATTATTAGGATATTTTTATTTCAAAGGTACACATTAGGAATAGGTTCGTTATTTTAGATTGTTATCGAGTCTAGGATGTTCTATTAGTATTTTTTAATAAAATACAAAAATTTCTTTTTAGAAAATTAAGGCAATGTCTCCAACTTAAAATAATACATGGAGTTTCTCTTAAAATATGAGAGAGGTTCTACAGATTATTTTAATAGTGAGATACCCTTTTCAAAGTGAAAATTAAGATTTTTGTAAATTTTAGAAAAATAAAATATTTCGTATTTCTCTGGCCTTCCAGCAAGATGCGAATGATATTTTGAATTTTAAAATCTTTTATGTTCCTTTGGTTTTCTATTGGGGTACAAAAGAGAATGACAAAAAGCTTTTGTGTTCCATTGGTTTTTCGAAGGAGTGTGTAAGAGATTTTGATCTTCAAATTCAAAAAACTCGATTTCTTTCAACACGAAATAATAAATTTGCTTCATAAAATATTATTTTTGGGAATTTATATTAAATGCCATATGTTGAAACCCAAAAAAATTAAAATTCAAGTTAACACGTAATTAATAAGGCACCGATTTTTAGGCATCACGAGAAGGTCAATCTTTAGTTGTGATTGTATTCGGCTCCTGGACCCTTTTATATGATCTCTGATATGATCGCAGACTTCAAAGTTAGTATTTTAGGGTTTTGGGACCCTCAAAATATGAACTCTGATAGGTGACCAATCTTAGCTAAACCAAATAGATTAGTGGTGACTCTAAATAAATAGGCATTTCGTAATGACTATTTAGGATTAAGTCGAGTGAGCGATTTGTTTTGACCACCTAGTCCCTAAAAATAAGAAAATATCGATAATGATATGGCCTATAGAAACAAGAGAATATAAAATAGTGATATATCAATAAATATAGAAGCAAAAGCCATTTAAGTTGGGCTTAGTTAGGATTCATATCTGGGCCACATTGCAACAGCTTGACGACTCCAGTAGGGAAATCTAGAGTGCTAGGCCTAAAATTAATTAACATGTTAACTAAATTTCAATTAATTCGATTTTAATTGGTATTTAGTTTTAAGTTCCTTCTTTTTTTAAAATTCATTATATAAATATTCATTTTGCACCAATCTTTTTTTGTTTGGTTTTTGTCTTTGGGGGATTAGGATAATGGGTTTTATTTTTAATGTTATGTCATGAAAAGGTAAATTTGTCCCTTCGGACACACTATGCACATTATGCAGTAGTTTCTCCTCTGTTAGATATAGAGGGGCATTGGTATCATGAAAAGGTTAGAAAGGGTGAGTAGCTTCACCTTTAGAGGTGTTAGCCTCTGTTTGGGCCAGCAAAAAGCCTACCAGGTGTAGATTCCTACGTCTACCCAAGGTGGTAACATCGTTATGGAGATGCAAGACATGCCCACTTGAATTTTGACCTATTTCGACATAAATCCATGATGGATAAGGATAAGGTACCTCATTAGTCCTTTCAAGGCTTGAGGAATTCGAGAACATAATTAGATGTCCATCATAAACCACATATAGTGAACCATACTAACCTCCCAGTCAAAACTATGCCTGATTTTAGGTGTCACCAAAATTAAGGACATATGAAGGGACAAAGTTATCTCTTTGCCTTTATTTTTATATTTTTTTTATTTAGAAAATTTTAATATCTTGTTTAAATAATTTATGTTTTTGGTTGCTTTGAAATTTACTTACACCTTATTTGAATAATTTGTGATTTTCGTTGTTTTGAAATTTTATTTGAATATTTCTTAAGGATACTAAGTCATTTTTTTCTTTTTTTCTTTTGGTGCATTTTTCTTTCCTCATATGCATACAAGAACGCTTGCTTTAAAAAGAATCCCAACCTAGATTGATTTTCATTTAACTTTATGGCAGAGCCAGTACATGTAATGATTATTTCCAAGGAATTTGAAGAGGTCTGTTCTGAGTTTGAATTTAACCAGAAAAAGGACGGGGGCTATGTACCGAGAGGTTTTGTGTCAAAGCTATCAAAGATTACACATTTAGACCTTCACTAAAATAATTTGAAAGAGTTAGCCTAAATATGGGATCAATGGGGAAATGCAAAGCAAACCCAGTTTACAGAAAAATATGGACATATTGCTCTTTTGCTCAAAATACACATGGATGAACAATTAGATAAGGCTATGATTGAGTTTTGGGATCCATCATTTCAATGTTTTTCATTCAATCATCATAACATGACTTTGACTGTGGAAGAGGTATCGACTTTTCTTGGGCCTGGGCCATTGGAGATGAGACCCATCTATAGCAAAGAGCATAATTAGACCGGCTTCCATAAAAGATTGAGTCAAGTTTTGGATCGTGATTTCAAAACTGACCACCATTACATAGAGCAAAAAGGGAACACCAGTGTCGTTTCATGGCAGTATCTACAGAAATATATCTAAGAGCGATTTGACATTGAGAAGGCTCTGGATGCATTTGCTCTTGCTATATATGGGATGGTTTTCTTCTCGAGAGTGTTAGACCTATTGAGGCAAAAGTAGTGGATTTATTTGACTAATTGAAAAGAAACATGCACCCAGCTCCAGCAATTCTAGCTGAAATGATTTAAACACTCAATGCATGCCGAAAAAAAGGTCAAAAGAGATTCTTTCGAAGTTCTTTCGAAGTTCTTTCTTATTATATATCTAGGTCGAAGTCATTTATAGGGTGAAAGGGCAAATAAAGTTAAACCCTACTTTCCACATTTTCCTCATTTTTAGGAATTCATCAGAAAAGAATGGCCCAAGTATGGAACCAAGAAACAATGGGTTGAGATGCTCAAGAACTTGGCTTCTTCTAATATAACCTTGAGGGCGTCATGGTTTTGAACAAAACACTTTTGTGTATATGTGCGGTAATCTACTATATGTGCCTTTACTCAACATACGGGGCACTGTGAGTTATGTGCGGTAATCTGCTATATTGGTCCGAAAACTATAGATTGTAGTAATTCATCCCCATGACTTCAAATTTGGCTAGTGTTGACTTAGAATATCAAGGTAAGGATTATAAAAAGTCCCTTCAGATAGTCGCTTTACAATGGAGAGAAAGGTATGAGTCCAGATTGCGTGCATACACGGATAAGACCACTTCAGGGCATGATGCTCCAAAAAGAGTTTGAGGTTGTAACATAATCATTCCTAGCTTAAATGGGACCATTCCTTGAGTATTTTTTAATCAGAGCTTGTAATGCCATCTTAGATCGATTTGATTAAGAAGAAAGTTGCCAGAAATGAAAAAGAAAAAGTGACTAGAATCATCAACTCCAAGAGGAAGTGGCCTATTTACGAATGAAGATGGAAGCAAAAACAAGAGAAGTTGAGAAAATGGAAGAAAAGTACAACCTAATGAAGAATGACTAGGTTAAACAGAATAAGAAAATGAAACTTGCCAAGATATCTAGGAGTTCCAACAACATTGCTAAGGGGATGACGGAAGAAATGTGCAAGTTTAATGAAGAGCTAAAAGTATGCAAGAATAAAGCTTTGGAAGAAGAAGCCAAACAAACTATTTTTGAAAGAGAAAAAAGAAAGCATGCTCATACCTGTATCCGGTTAAAAAGGTCTACTAAAAAGAAAAGATGACTCCAAGCTACCTTGGATCGAGAGCATTGAAGGGCATCCCAACTGCTGGAGGAAAGGCAGTGTCTCACTATAACTGTTGCAGAGATGGGACTAGAATTACAATATAGAGGAGATGATATTCGTGCCTGGGTGTAAGCCTACCATAATCTTAATGTATATTGGGCTGATACATTATAGCGGGCTGAAAATGTTGGTAAATAATGGGTAGCTAACTTTTTTGGCTGAAAAATGTATATAGATCATCTTATAGAACAGATCCACTCAACTATCATCCAAGCAAGGAAAATGGTAGAAAGGATTAGAGACTTACAGATGCAAATTAATCTTGTAGGACAATCTGGCATGTTGTAATTTAGTTTTTGGATAAGGCTAAAAACAATATGATCAAGTTAGGAATTTTCTTAGATGTAATCCCAACATGATTAACAATATGAATATGTAATTTGTCACAAAGTTAATGGAAAATTTCTGAGTTTGGAATCTTTAGTTGAAGTAAGCATCCAGTGATTTATGCATTCACATTAGTATACATCATACACATATATATATACATTTTCACACATTCATTAATGAATTTATAATTTAATAAATTTGTAATTTTTATTCAAGGTTTTAAACATTGCAAATCAAGATAGATCCATTGAACAACAATTTACTCATCTCTATTACACTAGATTTAGAGTAAAGAAAATGGTTGAGGGCCAATTAGCGAGATTAGAAAGGCTTAAAGAAAACCAACGTCAGTCCCAGGAGATTATGATCAAGAGGTAGGAGGAAATGCAAGCTCAAATAACAAGAATGATGAAGTTACTTATGGCAAGAGAGTCAGTGCATCAGCTTAAAGGTATCACTACTGCGCTTGTCAGGACATCTGGGGGGATGCAGCCTAAGACAAAAATAGCTAATACTTAAGAAACTAAAACTCTGAACATGCCAAATATGCAACCAAATATCCCTGAAGCTACACCGCCTCTAGTTATTAACCCTAATGCTCTCTCTCAAAGAGAAGATAGGAGAGCTACCCCTTCATGATAGAAGATTACAACTTTTACTGTAGAAGAAGCAAAAAAAAGCAAAAAGGAAAAACTGAAGTAGAAATTGAGAAAGAAAAACTACATCTTCTAGAAAGAAAACTTAAAGCCACAAAGAAAGATGAGCTCTATACTAGTGTGGATGTTGAAGATCTTAGTTTGGGTTCTGATTTGATCTTGCCACCAAAATTTAAAATGCCTAAGTTTGAGAAATATAAGGGCACCACTTCCTTGCAAGCTCATATCAAGATGTTTACCCAAAAAATGGCAGGTTATTCACATAACAACAACCTTCTCATTCACTGTTTCCAGGAAAGCTTAACTGGGTCTGCATTAAATTGGTATAACAGTTTGACACGTAATTAGATCAATGTTGGTCAAATCTAGCCAATGCATTTTTGCAACAATACAAGCACATGGCCGAAGGAGTTCTTAATAGATTGAACCTTTAAAATATGGAAAAGAAGTCTATAGAGTCTTTTAAAGACTATGCCCAAAGGTGGAGAGATGTGGCTTCTCAAGTGCAACCTCCTTTAACAAAGAAAGAAATGACCATGTTATTTGTAGGCACTTTACGTCCTCCCTACTATGACAAATTGGTAGGAAATGCAACCAAGAATTTCTCCAATCTTGTCATTTTTGAAGAAATGATTGAAGTTTCCATAAAGGTAGGAAAGATCACAATAAGAGAATCTTCCACTTTAAAGAAGACTAAACCTGCCAAACAGAAAGAAGAAATTTTATCTACCAATTATGTTAGCCAACTATTCCTTAGGAGTCTCATCCTTTTTACTGAAACCAAAGTCAATGATCCTAAAACACCATACGTTTTAATATACCTTGACTTTCTAGCTCATTAATGCCTTAAACCATCACCCTGAATCATCCTCAAAACTAAGCATCGACTAATCCAAATCAAGCAGCCTAAAAGAAACAACTAGCCTAGACCTTGTCAGGAGCCTCTCTCTTATTCTTACAAAAAAAATATTTGTAAGCTTTTGGAGGCTCGATTAGTGGCTTCACTTTTTAAAAAACCATACGAAAGTAACTTGCCTAGCTGGTATGACCCAAATAACTAGTATGAATATCATGTAGTAGCAGGTCATTGAATTGAAAACTGCAGCGACAAACCCTCTACCCGACCATCCCGAGCTAAGGGTTAATGCCTTAACTGTCGAAAAAGAGTATTAGTTGAAAATGGATGTTCTAAAGGTTAAAATCCCAATGGAAAAAGTTTAGGCTATTTTGACTGAAGGTAAAATCCTTAGTCAGAATCATGAATATGAAAATTGCCAATTAAACTCTAGCCTAAACTTTTGCAAGTTTTATGCCATTCAGGGGCATATTTTACAAAATTGTGTAGATTTTTTTGCTCTAATTCAAAGAATGGTGGACAACAGTGAGGGTGAATTTTATACAAAAATTGTTGCACACAAAGAAAAATCAGTCAATATGACTAATGAAGGGTATTTAAAACTGCCATAGAGAGTTGGTCATCCATTGATCATTTATTGTAATAAACCAAAAACCATCCCTCTTAAGAATGAAACTGCCTCAAAGCTTATCATTTGAACTCCTACAAATTTTCCATATAAGGATAATAAACAAGTGCCTTAGAGATATGATGCTCGAGTAACAACTCCAAAAGCCTTAAGAGTCAACTAGCGGCATTTGATATTACTGGGATCAGTCATGTAACTCTAAGTGGATGTGGCTACAACCTAGAAAGTGGTGAAGCTACTACTAGATCAAAAACAAATGAGCAAACATTGGGAAAGGCAATAGCTATTTAAGATAATCATGTGGAAATTCAGGAACCTATTAAAGGAAAAGATGCTATTGAGTTTTTAAAATTCATTAAACACAGAGAGCATAGCATTGTGGATTAGTTAAATAGCAGCCGACAAAAATTTCTATGATGGCATTGCTGCTCAGTTCTAAGGCACATAGAAATGCTCTGTTAAAGGTGCTTAATTAGGCTTATGTTCCATATGACATTTCACTCAACAAGCTCGATCATCTACTGAATAATATTATTGCTGATAATTTTATTTGCTTTAGCGACGATGAAATTTTGCCAACTAGGACTAACTTCATAAAAGCTCTTCATATAACGACCAATTGCAATGGAAATATACTTCTTAAAGTGCTTATTGACAATGGTTCAACTTTGAATGTCATGCCATGGAATACTTTGTCCCGATTGCAAGTAGACTGTAGTTAGCTTAGGCATAGTCAAACAGTGGTTAAAGCTTTTGATGGGACATAGAGAGAAATCTAAAAAATTATTTTAGTTCTCTTAATTATCAGCCCTGCCCTTTTGAAGTTGAATTTCATGTGTTAGATATTACCTTCGCATACAACTATCTTTTGGGACGACCCTAAATATACTCTGCTACCATTTTCTTTCATCAAAAAGTCAATTTATAGTTGATGATAAGTTGGTCAGCATATCTAGGGAAGAAGCTATAATCGCCATGACTTTAATTGATGCTCCTGACATTAAAGTAAATGCTGAGGCTGAGGAATGCTCATTTAGAGCATTTGAGGTTGTAAATGTTGTTTTTCATTACTGAGGGATCTTCATTTCCGAAACCTCTCCTTTCCAAAAGCACTTATATGGCTTTAAAGCTCACAGTAGGAAAAGGTACCCGAGCAAGAAAAGGGCTTGATAAATGCCTATAGGGGATAAATCGGTCTATCCAAATGGTTAGTGAAAGAGATAGGTATAGATTGGGCTACAACCCCCAAAGGGAACCAAAAAAGAAAGATTGAAAAAAAAGCTGAAGGAAAGAACTCAAATCAAGCTTTAATTCCCTATACTTCTTTAAAGGAAACCTTTGCTATGGCAAAGTCATCAATCCCATTGCTCAAGGAAAAGAAACAAGCCATGATAGGATGGCGACCATTCCAAGTTTTAAGAATTTGTAAGTGAATGCAATTAAGTCAGATAATGAAGAGTCACGGGATGACCATAGAATTCATCCTTGCCCTCCTGGATATGTCTGGACAAATTGAACTGTTACTGAGAGAACTATAGTGTCTAAACTTAATCCAAAGTAATTTCAAGAACTCACCTCATTTGTTTTGCCCAAAACGTTTGAGAATCCTTTTGTAAAAGGCTTAAAATGTCATATCATCATCTTTAGAAATGAAATGAATAAACCGTTTGTATATATATTCAATCTCTTTCATATCCATATTCTTTTTCTTATTCATACTCCATATTTTCTTGTTTGTTTGCTTCGTTTACTTTTATAGATCCCTTAATCAAAAAGAAGAGGATAACCTTTTTCAAGATTTAAAAGTCAATTTTGAACTATCCATTTCTTCGAATGAGGATGATCTCGAAGAAGATTTCAATGATTGCACTTTATTGCATGATTTGTTGAAATTAATTGAGTAGAAGGCTAGGTGAATAATGCCTCTTAAAAAGCCCATAAGGGATGAGGATGACCAAAAAAAAGTCCAAATTGGAATTGTTATCATGTCTGCCACTAAAGTATAATTGATAAATCTTATTTAGGACTTCTACAATGTTTTCATGTGGTCATATCAAGACATGCTGGCTTAGACCCAAAAATAGTGGTTCGTAAGTTACCTTTGAAACCAAAATATAAGCTGATTGAATAGAACTTGAAGAGGATGAAGCCTGAAATGCTATTGAAATTAAAGAAGAGGTGAAGAAACAATTTAATGCTAGATTTCTTGAAGTGGCAAAGTATCCAAAATGGGTTGCTAACATTGTTTCAGTCCCCAAGAAAGATGGAAAAGTTAGAATGCTTATGGACTATCAGGATTTAAATCGAGCAAGCCCAACGGATAATTTTTCTTTCCCTCATATTGACATGTTAGTTGATAATACTACAAAGAATCATCTGTTTTCTTTTATGGATGGATTTTTGGGTTACAACCAGATTAAAGTGGCACCCAAAAACATGGAAAAGATAACTTTTTTCACCATTTAGGGCACCTTTTTTCATAAAGTAATGCCATTTAGGCTAAAGAATGCAGAGGTAACTTATCAAAGCGGTATGGTCTCTTTATTTCATGATATGATGCAAAAAAAAATTAAAGTATATGTTGATGACATGATTGCTAACTTTCCCTGGGAAGACAGACATGTCATATATCTACGAAAATTGTTTGAAAGACTCAAGAAATATCAATTAAAGTTAAACTTAACAAAATATACTTTCAAGGTAAGATCCAGGAAGTTGTTAGGTTCAATTGTAAGTGAAAAGGGGATTGAGGTTGATCCTGATAAGATCAGAGCCATTCAGGAATTATCACCTCTATGTACGCCAAAAGAAGTAAGAAGTTTCCTTGGAAGATTGAATTACATTGCCTGTTTCATTTCCTAACTCACGGATAAATGTGATCTAATTTTTTGACTTTTCCAAAAACACAACCTGGGAGAATGGGATGAAAAGTGCCAAATGGCATTCGAAAAGGTCAAACAATATTTGGCAAATCTTTCAGTCCTCATACCACCAGTCCCAGGGTACCCTTTCATATTATACCTTTCCATCTTTGAATGGTTAGTGGGATGTGTGCTGGGGCAACATGATAAGACTGGAAAGAAAGAAAGGGCAATTTATTACCCTAGTAAGAAGTTTTTGGAATATGATGTAAATTATTCCTAAATAGAGAAAATATGTTGTCCCCTAGTTTGGACTACAAAAAGGCTCAGGCAATATATGCTGTATCATATTACTTGGTTGATTACAAAAATAGATCCGATCAAGTATCCTTTTGAAGCTCTAACATTGTCTAGAAGAATAGCAAGATGGCAAGTTTTATTATCAGAATATGATATAGTTTATGTGAACCAAAAAGTAGTTAAAAGAAGCATTATTGTCGAATTCTTAACAAGTCGTTACCTGGATGATTATCAGTTATTAGATTTTGATTTTCCTGATGAAAATTTGATGAGTGTTTTTGTTGAAAAGGAAAAAAGGATCAAACTGAGAAACTAAAATGGAATATTTACTTTGATGGGTCCTTAAATACTTTGGGATTAAATACTTTGGGACATGGGATTGGAGCAATTTTCATATCCCCTTAAGAAGATTATTATCCTTTTACCCCCAAGTTAGATTTTGATCACATAAATAACGTGGTTGAATATGAAGCATGTGTCATGGGACTTTATGCAACCTTGAGAGAAATATTAGAGTATTAAAAGTTTATAGGGATTCGACCTTAGTGATTTATTAGCTATGTGGGGAGTGGGAAACTCGTGACTCGAGGTTGCCCAATAAAAAAAGTGGATTCTTGAATATTACAAGAGTTCAAGAATATGGATTTTATTCATCTGCCTCAAGATGAAAATCAGATGGCAGATGCTCTTGCCACCCTTACCTTGATGTTTAAGGTGAATGAGAAAGAAAAATTAATGTCGATTTCAATGACCTTATATGAATCTCTTGCATATTGTCATAATGTTGAAGATGAATCAAATGGTTGTCCACAGTATTATGATATTAAAAGGTATCTCAAGAATCAAGAATATCTGGATAATGCCTCTAAAAATGACAAGAAAACCTTAAGAATTTTAGCGATGAGCTTTGTTCCTAGTGGCAAGATCCTTTACAAGAAACACTATGATCAGACGTTATTAAGATGCATGGATGCTCCTAAAGCACAAAAAATTTTGAAAGAAGTACACAAAAGAGTTTGTGGAATTCACACCAATGGGCATAAAATGGCAAGACAAATTATGAGATTGGGCTACTTCTGGATGACTATGGAAGAAGACTATATTAATTATGCCCGAAAATGCCAAAATGCCAAATCTATGTAGATAAGATTCATGCTCCGCCTTCATCGCTATAGTTCATAACTACTCCATGGCCTTTCTCTATGTCTGGCATGAATGTTATTGGGCCACTTACCCCTTATTGGAACATGGTCTGGATACGAATCCTGACCAAGCCCGACTTAAATGGCCTTCACTCCTATATTTATTAAATTTATTGCTATTTTATATGCTCTTATTTTTATAGGCCATATCATTATCAACATTTTCTTATTTTGGGGACCGGATGGTCAAGATAAATCGCTCACTCAACTCAAACTTAAATAATCATTACGAAATGACTACTTATTTGGAGTTGCCACCAATCTGTTTGGGCTAGGGGAGATTGGTCACCTACCGGAGTTTGTATTTTGAGGGTTACAAAACCTTAAAATACAAACTCCAAGGCCCATGATCATACCAGAGATCATATAAAAGGGTTCGGGAGTCGGTTACAAGTACAAGCAAGGGTCGACTTTCTTGTGATGCCCGGTAATCGGTACCTCATTAATCGCATGTTAACTTAAAATTTGATTTTTATTTGGTTCCAATATTTGATATTTAATTATAATTCCCATAATATTTCATCATAGAAATTTATTTCTCTGAGAAAGTCGGGTTTTAATGCTTTTGGAAATCACAAAATTATTTGTACCCTCTTAGGGAACCAAGTGGGCCTGAATTCTCTATTGTATCCTACTGGAAAACGATGCGGAATATGAAAGGTTTTATTTTTTTTTTAGATTGAAAAATCCCAACTTTCTATTTGAAAAGGATATCTCGTTGTTAAAATAATCCGTAAAATTCCTCACATATATTGGTAGGAATCCTACATATCAATTTAACTAGGAGACATTGCCTCATTTATAAAAATAATTTTTATTACTAAAAAAATACGGACTCTATGACCTAAAAATGACCTAATATGATGAACATATTCTTAATGTGTACTTTCGACATGAAAGTATCCTAGCACTCATATAAGATATGGTTCGAATACAATATTATAAAAATATCCTTAGGGTATACCTTTCACTTGAAAGTACCCGATAACTCTAGAAGGACTCGAAAATGATTGAAAAATGGAGAACCCATCCTAAATATGCATTTTTGGCCTAAAAGCATCTTAATGCTTATCTAAGACCAAACTTGAAAAAAATTACGAAAATACCCTTAAGATATATCTTCGATATGAAAGTATCCCGGTAACTCTATTGGACTCTAAAATAACGTTAAAAAGCTAAACCAATCCTAAAATTCACCTTCGGCATAAAAACATCCTAATAAAAAATTACCAAAATACCCCTAGGGTATACCTTCGACGTGAAAGTATCCTGATAACCTTAATGGACCTCAAAATGATTTTGGAAGGCTACACCAATCCTAAAATATTCACCTTTGGCGTAAAAGTGTCTCAGTGAGCAAAATTATCAAAACACCCCTAAGGTATACCTTCAACATGAAAGTATCCGGGTAACCCTAACAGATATTAAAATGAACTAGTAAAACAAATTCAATCCTAAATATTCACCTTTGGCATAAAAAAAGTCCCGATGAGCAAAATTATCAAAACGCCTCTAGGGTATACCTTCGACATGAAAGTATCCCGGTAACCCTAGTGGACCTTAAAATGACCTTACAAGGCTAAATGAAACCTAAACATTCACCTTTGGCATAAAAGCATCCCGATGGAAAAAATTACAAAAATGCCCTTAGGGTATACCTTCGACATGAAAGTATCCTGATACCCCTAATGGACACTAAGATGACCTTGAAAGGCTGAATGAATCCTAAACATTCATTTTCGGCATGAAAGCTCCCAGTGAGGAAAATTATGAAAATGCATTTGGATATACCTTTGACATGAAAATATCTCGGTACCCCTAATGGACACTAAAATGACCTTAGAAGGTTGAATGAATCCTAAACATTCACCTTTAGCATAAAAGCATCCCAGTGAAGAAAATTATGAAAATATCCCTAGGGTATACCTTCGACATGAAGGTATTCTGGTAACCCTAATGGACGCTAAAATGACCTTGGAAGGCTGAATGAATCCTAAACATTCACCTTGGCATAAAAGCATTCCAATGAAGAAAGTTATAAAAATACCCCTGGCTATACCTTAGACATGAAAGTATCCCAGTACCCCTAATAGACACTAAAATAACCTTAGACGGCTGAATGAATCCTAAACATTCGCCTTTGGCATAAAAGCATCCCAATAAGAAAAATTACGAAAATGCCCCTAGGGTATACCTTCAACATGAAAGTATCTCGGTACCCCTAATGGATACTAAAATGATGAGAACTGGATGGACCTATCCTAAATATCTACCTTTGGCATAAAAGCATCCCAGTTACTATCTAGGACTCGATTTTAGGAAAATTACCAAAATGCCTTAGTGTATGCCTTAAATGTGAAAGTATTTTGGTAACCCCAATGGACCTTAAAATAACTGTAGAATGCTAAACCAATCTTAAAATCTTCACCTTTTGCGTAAAAGTATCTTGATGAGCAAAATTACCAAAATGCCTCTAAAATTTTGAAAATTACATTTCGTATCCTTCGAAAGACCAAACAAATACGAAAATTTTCATAATTTCTATATCCCTACGGAAGGCCATAGAAAGAATAGAAATATTTAAAACTGGTAAAATGTCAATTTTGCCCCCTACATATGAAAATTTGCTATTTAGTGCCGGCATTTTTTTAAATTTTCATTTTAGTCCCCATATAATAAAATAATCTAAAAATTATAAGAATATGAAATTATGCATGAAAATACAACCAATATATGAAGAAGATTTGGCCAAACACCTTGGCCTTAAAACAAAATTTATTTCACATTTTGCAAAGCAATCCCTAAACTTTTCTAATTTTGCATTTAAGTCCTTACATGAAAAAAAAAACATCACATGAGATCACAAAAAATCATTAAATCAGCAAAGAATTAACCCAAAAATCATGAAAAAAAAAATATACATGAAGGTTCGGCCAAGCGCTTTTGGCCATAAAATATGATTTTTGCATATTTTGCAATTTAATCCTTAAATTTTCTAAAATAGCAAAATGGCCCCTAGAATGTTAAAATCACCTAAAACATGTTCCAAAACACACAAAATCAGTTTTCTAACAGCCCATGAAACTCTAGACCAAACCAAAAATAGCACAAAATAAGTTTACATATTTTACAATTTAATACCTATATTTTCTAGTATTATAAAATAGCCTAAAAAAGCAAGAAAACATAAAATTATCACCAAGAAATAAGCACAAAATCATCACCAAATCAGCCTACCAGATTCGGCCAAACCAAGA
This sequence comes from Adansonia grandidieri, assembly GCA_038382065.1. Lineage (NCBI taxonomy): Eukaryota > Viridiplantae > Streptophyta > Magnoliopsida > Malvales > Malvaceae > Adansonia > Adansonia grandidieri. Next base: position 13,379 of record JBBYHK010189151.1, on the reverse strand, counting down.
AACATAAAATCTAAGCATGTTTTGATATATAAAATACTAAAAATGAACATAAATAATTACTACCAAGCTTCAATAAAAATAAAATCACAAAAATAAATATACAAAAAGTATTTAACAGCATATTATCATGCAAACATCAAGAAAAGAACAACATAAACACCTATACAACAAAATCAAGATCACAACAACAACAAAAATATAAAAAAAAAATCAAAGCACAACTAATAAAAAAAGAATAACAACAAATATATAGAAAATAGATCATTGTCAACATGTTTAGCCTTTCAACATGGATGAAATCCATGAGCTTTAACATGTTTTTAAGTCACAAAAATGAAGAAAAATGATGGAAATAAGCAAAAATTACAAGATCTCTACATGAAGCTACCTTGAAAGGCTTGAAAACCTAAAAATTCATGAGAAATTTTAAGAAAAATGGCTAAATTTGGCCATGGAAATCCTTAGCAATTTGTGAGGACTTATTCCATGATTTTTCTAGGTGGGAGGGATGACAAGAAGTTTTTTTTGAATCCATTTTGCTGTTGGCCTTTTTCATCTTTTCTTTCTTTCTTTCTTTTTTGATTTGTTTTTATTTTATTTTTATTTTATTCATTACTTTGCATCAAAAGTTGAAATGCATTAATTTGATTTGCAATTAGTGGTCATTTACAAATATATTATCATGATTGCATTGATAACATCACTAATTGGTAATTAAAAACCAGCTAAGTTGGTTAGTGAGATGTTGGATGTCAACTAGACTAGTGTCCATGAAACTAGTAGAAAATAACCAATAATTAAAATAAAACTAAAATAATGATAATAAAAATAAAATAAAAAATTAATAATCATAAACAAAATTTGGAAATGAAATAAATACCACACAGGTATTGGTAATAATATATGAAGGTTGATTTCCTAAATTTAACGAAAAATTCTCAAAAAATTCTTAAAAATGAGAAATTTAACTATGATATCATCCGCAAAAATAGATTTTCACATTTTGAAAAGAAATTATTAAAAAATAATATTTTCTTAAATATTCATTTTGTATATCTGAAATTAGATATCAAAATATGACTTTTTTGTTACGTGAACTTACGTTGTTTAAATTATGACTAAAAAGGTCTTGAAAATGTCTTGTTCATCTGAAAAAGATCATTCCTAATGAGGATGGCCATTAAGTTCTCGATCTTGGATATTAGGATTATTGAAAAAGAGATCTAGATGAAATTAGGTGTCTACACCCCTATAGCTTCAAAATGTCATTGTTTTATTTTAGTGGCTATAGACTATTTCACCAAATGGGTTAAAGCTATTTCTTACGCAAATGTGACAAGGTCGACAATGATCAAATTCCTAAAGACAAATATTATTTGTTGTTTTGGAATACTTAGGAGGATCATAACTGACAATGCTTCTAACTTGAATAATAAATTGATAACGGAGGTCTATACCCAACTCAAGATCTCTCACCATAATTTAGTTACATATCATCTGATGATTGGATGCAGCCAATAAAAATATTAAGAAGATTGGGGCAAAGATGGTGGAGACCTATAAAGATTGGCATGAAAAACTCTCATTTGCACTTTTAGCTTATCAATCTTCAGTTCGAAGCTCTAACGGGCAACACCTTTCTTGTTGGTATATGGTACAGAAGCCGTTTTACCAATTAAAGTTAAAATCCCCTTGCTCCGGGTGTTAATGGAGACCAAATTGGAGAAAGCCAAATGGGTGCAAGAATGCTATGAACAGTTGAACTTTATTGAAGAAAAGAGGTTACGAATAATCTAGCATGGATAAATGTATCAGAAAAGAATGATAAGAGCCTGTTATAAGAAACTCCGCTCGAGGCAATTTCACGTAGGGGAGTTAGTATTAAAAAGGATCCTTCCAAGCAAAAAGGATCTACGTAGCAAATGGGCTTCGAATTGGGAAGGTTTTTATGTGGTTCAAAAAGCATTTTTTTAGTGGGCTATTAATTATAGCATAAATAGATGGACACATTTTATCCAATCCTGTTAATGCTGATAATGTAAAAAAATATTATGCTTAAAAGGCAATTCAAAAAAAAAAAGAAAGAAAGAAAGAAATAAATTAAAAAACAAAAATAAAACAAAAAGAAAAAATAAAAGTGTTAAAAGGAGGAGGCCTTAAGTTGAAAATGCAAAAAAGGTAGCTTGGAGGTAAAAGAATATATGAAATGAAATTCGTTAAAAGCTTAAGACTAAAAAAAAGGAATTGTGCAATCGAAGACATCTTCAAAGAGATTGATCCACGTAAGAGCAGTGTTCTGTTCAAGAAACACTTTTAAAGAATTTAATGAGAGATTCCAACTATCTGAATAAGACTTAATTTTGTTTTATACGTTAATATACTTTCCTTAATAAAACTAATATTATACTTCTTCCTTCTCTTGGAATATAACTACACATCTTTATTCATACCTTTACCACTTTTTTATTCATACCCTTGTCATTCTCATTTGTACCTCTGCTAATTTTACCTTTATCGTACCTTTGTCATGTGCGTATATTTCTCATAAATGATGGTTGACATTTTAGAAATAAATAACAAAGATGTTTCTTTGTATTACTTTAGATTAAGGTTAAACATTATAGGGACTTTAGTTACTATTTTAATTCTTTGGGTATTCTAGGAAGGGTTAAAATTAATTGATAACATGGTTGAGTATTATTAAAGAAAAAGGAATTTAGCAGTTATGATTAAAGGATATTTCTGATAAGAGGAAAATAAATTTTTCATACGAAGCTTTAAATGCAGGCATAATCAGTTTTATTTGTCCCACTCGATCATAGAGAGCTCTAGACCCAAGCATCATTAGCCTTGTTTCCTTTACTCAAAGAAAAGCATCTTCATAATGTTTTTTGAAATGCCTGCAACCTTGAGTATAGGAGTAGTTCATTTTGCCTACACTATCTCCTAAAGATACCTTCAAATTAAGGTCCAAGCTGACTCTCTTGCCTAAAAAAATACAAATATTTGCAATATTTTTTGAAAAATGCCTTCAACTGTAAGAAAAAACACGCTTTCAAAATAGAAAAATATTTCAGGAATAGTTTTTGCATTATGCATGCATTCGCATGTAATAACTTACAGGAAAAGTTAAACATAACGCGGAAGGAGAATGATGATCATGTTATTCCCTCAAAATCGAAAGGTAACTCCCTCATCTTATCAAAATTGATGAAGCATCAAATGTTATCCCAAACCTTTTCCATTTGTTGACTTGTCGATTTTGGCTTGATCAACCCTATTTATTTATTGACTCATCGATTTCATCCTTATTGACCCCTTTCATTTGTTGACTTGTTAGTTTTGGCCTCGTCAACTTTTTTATTTGTTGGCTTATAAGTTTTATCCCGATCAGCCTTTTTCATTTATTGACTTATCAGTTTCATCTCGATCAACTTTTTTTATTTATTGACTTATAGTTTTATCCTGGTCAACCCTTACCTATGTTGACTTTTTGGTTTTATCCTAGTCAACTCTCTTCATTGGTTGACTTGTAGGTTTCCTCTCGGTTAACCTTTACCTATGTTGACTTGTCAATTTCATTTCAGTCAACCCTCTTCATTTATTGACTTATAGGTTTTGTCCCAACCAACCTTTACCTATGTTGACTCATTGGTTTTATTCTGGTCAACTCTCTTCATCTATTAACTTATAAGTTTTGTCCCGGTCAACCTTTCCTTTGCTAACTTATCGATTTTGGGCCGATCAACCTTTTCATTTATTGACTTATCGATTTCATCTTGGTTGACCCCTTTTGTTTACTTATTAGTTTTGGCTTGGTTAACCCTCTTCATTTGTTAACTTATCAGTTTCATCCTGATCAACCCTTTTTATTTATTAACTTGTTAGTTTTGGTACATCATCCCTTTTATTCATTAGTTTATAAGTTTCATTTTGGATGACCTTTTCATTCGCTGATGTGTTAACTTTGTCTCAATTAACCTTTACCTACACTGACTTGTTGGCTTCGTCCTGGTCAACTCTCTTCATTTGTTAACTTATCGGTTTCATCTCAGTCAACCCTTTTTCATTTGTTGACTTATCGATTTCATCCTGTGCAACCTCTTTTATTTGCTAGCATGTAGGTTTCGTCATGATCAACCTTTTCATTCATTGACTTATCGATTTTGTACTAGTCAACCCCCTTCATTTGTGGAATCATATTGTCCTGGTTAATTTTTCTTTTCATTGCTTAATATGGTTTTATCCTAGTCAACCCCTTTTGACTTAGGCTTTACCCTAGTTATCTTTTTAATTTAAGGTCTTGTCTTTGGCTAATTAGTTTTATGTTTGTTATTAGTCTGGATTATGTTTCAAAGCTTGACGACTCGAATAAAATTATGTCTATTTAATCTTTGCCCTATTCTTGATTCTCAGCAACGGTCAAAGAGGGGTAGCTGTAGACACCAAATTTCATCCGGGTCTTTTTTTCTGATAATCTTGAATATCTGAGATTGAGAACTTAATGACCACCCTCATTAGGAATGATTTTTTTTAGATGAACAATATATTTTCGGGACTTTTTTAGTTATGTTTCACTGGTCGTAAGTTCACACGATAAAAAAAGTCATATTTTGATCTCCAATTTCGGATATGCAGAACAAATATTTAAGAGAAAACTATTTTTTAAAAGTTTCTTTTCAAGTTTTGAAAATCTATTTTTGCGGATGATATCATGACTAAATTTTCCTTTTTTAGGAAATTTTGAGAATTTTGAGTTAAATTTAGGAAATTGACTTTCGTATATTTTTACTGATGCCCATGTGATATTTATTTTTACCGATACCGATGTGCACTTGGAAAAATTAGAAATATTCAAGGAAAAATTTGTCTTGTCATTTTATAACACAAGGTTTCAGTTGCCCATATTAGTAACTAATTTTGAATTTTTCATAATACTACAAGTATCATACTCATAAAATTTTTCTGCTAAAATTATCTCAAACTCTAGATTTTTATCTTTACCATGTTGTAAATTATTATTTGGATAATAGGTTTTATTTAATTCATTTTTATATAAATTTTATTGAATTCTTTGAAACTTTCTTGGTTTTAGAATACAAACCTTTCTTTATCTGTGAAGTTTTTTGGTGGAATCTTTTTAGGTTTTAAATTTTAAAATTCTTTAAATATTCATGTTTGATCACCATTAAATCAGTTTTTCAAAAATCATTTATTTTAATAAGTTTTAGGATTTTCTTATTTCTAAAATACGAAGTTTTTTATTCCGTAAAATTTGTTGGGAAGATTTTTCCTAGTTTATAATTTTTAAAATTCCTCAAATATTATTATTTAATTCATATTAAATCAATTTTAAAAAATTCATTTTTATTTTTTGAGTTTTCCAGTTTTTTCAAAATTTTTCTTTTTTTCAAGATACAGAATTTTCTACACCGTAAATTCTTTAGGGGGTTTTTCTGAGTTTAAAATTTTTAAAATTCATCAAAGATTTTTATTAAATTCATATTAAGTCAGTTTTTGAAAATTTAATTAATTGGGTGAGTTTTGAATTTTTTATATATTAATTTTTATCTAAAAGGATTTTTCTCGTATAATTTTATGAGTTTTGAAGTTCCAATGAGTTTTTTTTTTCATTATTTCATTTCCAAATTTTGTTGATAATTATTATTTTTTTAATTTTATGTTTTATTATCATTATTTTAATTTTATTTTAATTTATGATTATTTGCTACTAGTTTCTATACAACTAGTCTAGTGGATTTCCAACTTATCCCTAACCAATTTAATTGGTTTCTAATTACCAATTGAATGATATTATCTAGGCAATCATGGCAATATTTTTGAATGACTTTAATTGCTTGTCAAATTAATGCAAGCCTCACCTTTTTATGCTAATAATGAAAAAAATAATAAATTAAATAAGTTAAATTATTTTTTTCCATTCTTTTTTTCTAGGAATTTAGACCAAGAGGATTGGTGATCCTCTTAGCCGAACCACCCACTTTATAAAAGGGGGAGGATTTGTTTTCATAAGGGATTTCTAGAGGAAGCTAAAAAAAACAAAAGAAAAACACTTGAAATTTTTAGTTTTCTAAGCTTTGTTAAGGTATAAGCTTCATTCTTTTTTTTTTTTTTGTTTTTCTTTATTTTTCATCTCATTTATGATTCAAAACCATGTTAAGGCTCATGGATTTCATCCATGTTGAAAGGCTAAACATGGTGATTTTGTATTTTTTTTATATTCAATGTTGTTTTCCTTTATTTTAGTTATTTCTTGATTTTTGCTTGTAAAATATGTTGCTGTCGTTGAAATCTTAATTTATTGTACATGTGTTGATGTATATATAGTTTTTATTTTCATGTTAATATATGATTAAGCATATTTGTATATTCATTTTTATTTTTATTTTGTTTTATTTTTATTTTGGTTTAGTAATGTTTATTTATGTTCATGATTTGTTTATGTCAAAGCATGCTTTTGTTTGATATTTTGGTTTGGCTGAATTTCATAGGTTCTTTTAGTGATGATTTTGTGCATATTTTTGTAATAATTCCATGTTTTTCTTGTTTTTTGTGTTATTTTATAACATTAGTGAACATAAGGACTAATTTGCAAAAATGTGTAAGCCTTTTTTTAGGCCATTTTTGGGTTTGGCCGAAAGCTTCATGGGTAACTTGGAAATTGATTTTGTGTATTTTATATCATGTTTTAGGTATTTTTCACACTTTAAAGGTCATTTTGTAATTTTGCAAAGTTTAGGGACTAGTTTGCAGAAAATAAAAAAATTTTGTTTCATAGTCAAAGGTGTTTGACCAAACCTTCATATGGATGTTCTTCATGATTTACATGTTGATTTTTACCTGATTAATTATATTTTGTGATGATTTAGGTAGTTTTTTTTATTTAGGAACCTAAGTGTAAAATCAAAAAAGTTTCGGAAGCCTTAGGGATATCTGGCATTTTTAGGACAAAATGGTTATCTTTAGCATGATGTCATCTACTTAGATTATTTTAACTATTTTTAGCATTCCATTGGTCCTCTGATGGGGTGCTAAAATATTAAAACTTTTTGTATTCTTTTGGTTCTCCATTAGGATACGAAATGCAATTTCTTACAATTTTAGGGGGTTTAATGGCATTGTTGCATTCTAGGTTACTTTAAAATCTAAATTATCCATTTAGGGTATTTTGAGCAAAAAGAAAATAACATTTTTAGCATTTTTAGTCAATTTATGACAATATTTAATCTTGAGAAATTTAGCGACCCATTAGCAATTTTTTTTATTTTAGGTCATTTTTGTCATCTAAATTTTCCATTTAGAGTAAAAATCATCATTACTTGTCTTTTCATGTCTTTTAAGGTTACCAGAATATTTTCACGTAAAAGGTATACTCACGGGTATTTTGGTAATTTCACTAGAATCGAGTCCTAGGTAGTCATCAGGATGCTTTTATACCATAGATGTGCATGTAGGATAAGTTCAACCTTTCATAATTATTTTCTTGTCCTTTAGGGTTACCAAGATACTTTCATTTCGAAGGTATGCTTTAGAGGCATTTTTGTAATTTCCTTAAAACTGAGTCCTAGGTAGTCATTGGGATGATTTTATGCCAAAGATGTGCATTCAGGATAAGTTCAACCTTTCATAATTGTTTTCTTATCCTTGAGGGTTACCAAGATACTTTCATTTCGAAGGTATGCTTTAGGGGCATTTTGGTAATTTCTTTATAACTGAGTCCTAGGTAGTAATTGGGATGATTTTATGCCAGAGATGTGCATTTAGAATAAGTTCAACCTTCCATCATCATTTTTATGTCCTTTAAGGTTATCAGGATACTTTAATGTCAAAGGTATACCTTAGAGCTATTTTGGTAATTTTTCTAGAATGGAGTCCTAGGTAGTATCGAGATGCTTTTATGCCAAAGATGTGTATTTAGGATAAGTTCAACCTTTCATGATCATTTTCGTGTCCTTTAAGATTACCAGAATATTTTCATGTCGAAGATATATCCTAAGGGTATTTTGGTAATTTTGTTAGAACTGAGTCTTAGGTAGTCATCGGGATGCTTTTATGCCAAAGATGTGCATTTAAGATAAGTTTAACCTTCAATAATCATTTTTGTGTCATTTAGGATTTTCAAAATACTTTGACAATAAAGGTATAACCCAAGGGTATTTTGGTAATTTTGTGTTAGAACCAAGTCTTATATAATTACTAGGATAGTTTCATTTCAAAGGTACACATTAGGAATAGGTTTGCTATTTTATAGTGTTATCGAGTCTAGGATATTCTATTAGTTTTTATTAATAAATATGAAATTTTTTTTTTCGAAAATTAAGGCAATGTCTCCAAGTTAAAATACTATGCGGAGTTTCACCCAAAATATTAGAAGGGTTCTACGGATTATTTAATAACGAGATACCCTTTTCATAGTGGAAATTGATATTTTTGTAAATTTCAGAAAAATAAAACCTTTTGTATTTCTCTGGCCCTCCAACGTGATGCGAATGATATTTTGAATTTTTAAAATCTTTTGTGTTCCTTTGGTTTTCGATTGGGTACAAAAGAGAATGACAAAAAGCTTTCATGTTCTATTGGTCTTCCTGTGCAACGCATAAGAGATTTTGATCTTCGAATAAAAAAAAACCAATTTCTTTTCGCATTGAATAAAAAAATTTACTTCATAAAATATTACTTTTGGGAATTTATAATTAAATGCTATATGTTGAAACGGAATAAAAATTAAAATTCAAGTTAATATGTAATTATTAAGGTATCGATTTTTGGGATCACAAGAGGGTCAATCCTTACTTGTGATTATAACCAACTCCTAGACTCTTTTTATATGATCTCTGGTATGCTCACGAACCTCAAAGTTAATAGTTCAGCGTTTCATGACCCTCGAAATATGAATTCCGATGGGTGAATCCTTACTTGTGATTATAACCAACTCCTAGACTCTTTTTATATGATCTCTGGTATGCTCACGAACCTCAAAGTTAATATTTTAGCGTTTCATGACCCTCGAAATATGAATTCCGATGGGTGACTAATCTCACCTAGCCCAAATAGATTGGTGGCGACTTTAAATAAATAGTCATTTTCTAATGACTACTTAGGGTTAAGTCAAGTGATCAATTCATCTCGACCACCCAATTCCTAAAAATAAGAAAATATCGATAATGATATGGCTTATAGAAATAAAAGAATACAAAATAGTGATACGTTAACAAATATAGAAGCGAAAGCCATTTAAGTTGGGCTTGGTTAGGATTTGTATCCGGGTCATGTTGCGACATTCAGGAGAATCTCTCTTGTACTCAATGAAACTCTTCCTATCAAAATAGACATGATAAGTAGCACCAGTATTAGCCCACCATGTCTTTGGGTTCTCTACCAGGTTTACCTCTGACACTATAGCAGCCAGCTCAATCTCATTATCATCAACCATGTTGGCTTGAACTTTTCTTTTCTTATTCTTGTTCTGATTCTAACAACAGTCTTTGCATGGTGTCTAGTTTTGTTGTAGACAAAACAAGTTCCTCTAAACTTCTTAACACCTACTCCCTTGTTGCCTTGGGGGAAGTTGGCCCAACAATCTTCCTTTTGTTTGTTTTAGGCAAAAGTTCCACAATGTTTGCCTTAGCTTCAAAAGACTGAATCCTAACTCGATTTTTAGGACCCCGATTGTCTTCCTCTATCCTCAGTCAAACAATCAGGGCTTCCAACTTCATCTCCTTCTTATTGTGCTTGAGGTAGTTCTTGAAGTCTTTCCACGGGGGGAGGTAATTTCTCAATTAATGCGGTCACTTGAAATGACTCGCTTAGTACCATCCCTTCGACACTTATCTCATGGAGGATCAACTGAAACTACTAGACCTTACTGATCACAGTCGTGGAGTTCACCATCTTAAAATCCAAAAATTTGCTGACTACAAATTTCTTTATGCTGGTATCCTCGGTTCTGTATTTTTGGTCCAAGGACTCCCACAGCTCTTTTGCTATTTTCATCGAACTGTATATGTTATATAACAAGTCGTCTAACCCATTAAGGATGTAATTTTTGCATAAGAAGTTGAGTGTTTCCATGCCTCAACTGAAGGTACCGTGGTAGCATCCGTTTCTCCCTCTTAAAGTATCGAGGCCTCCTCTTTCAGGAACTTGGCCAAATGCAGGGTTGTCAGGTAAAACATCATCTTTTGTTGCCGCCTTTTAAAGTCCTCCCCTTTGAACTTCTTGGGTTTTTCTCCATGCATGGCATGCGAAGGTAGAAGCACAGTAGGCGTGCTTACATTCTGTGGTGTTAATTGCACAACAGGTGCACTTGAGTTACCAGTATTCGATTCAATCATTTGTTAATAAAATAACAGGATAAACTTTTAGTCTCAACTTTCAATCTTGTAAAACAAGTTGAAAATTCTTTTGTGAAAGTCAAGTTTAATATAGATTTTGAACTCCAAATTTAATCAAAATATCAATACGTGGATTAACAAAACAAAGCAATTATAGAAATGTTTCCAAAACTAAGATTCATATAAAGTAGAACTAAATTACAAAGAGCATGCATTAAAACCAATATATATATATATATAAAACAAATATAAATATACAAAAGCATAATCCAACGTACAACATCCAATCAAGTCTAGGCTTGCAATATTATATACATATATCTATAAACAAATGTATGACGAGATAAAATAGGAACAGACTTGAAAATCGATGAGATATCTTATCCAGTGCAAAAAGATTTCTTCTAAAACCAATGATAATATCTAAGCATTTAATATATCTGGAAATAAAAATTAATAAACGTATAACAATCAAACTTCACCTAAGCAACACGATGAAATGGAACAAAATTACTAACATACATACATGCGTTGCTTTTAATAAAGCTTGATCATTGACCCCACATATTTTTGCATGGAACAGATACAACACCTAATCTGCATAGAAACCAACTTGCAGAGAACATTTTTTTCAGCAATTAACTTGAATATTAAACATCTAATATTGAATAAGCATATAGCAAAACACTATCCCAAAACCAAAATCACAAGTAGGTCATGCGATATGCAAATAGGATTGGAATTAAAACATTGTCAATATTAGTCCCGATCGGACAACAAATTTGGAGTAATTGAAAAGGAAAATTAAATTGTAAAATTATGAGATAATAAATGTCTTAAGATTGTTAGCTTTGAACTACTACAAAATGAACAAATAATTAACAACAATTCTGAGACAAAATTAAATAAATTAAGTAAATAATGAAAATCACAAAACAAATATTGTGTTATCAAAAATTCAAAATGTCGAATATTACATGACTGAGTCGAGGTTGAACCTCTAACCTTACAACGTTTATTGCCTGCCACCAGTGTTCTCAACATAATTTGTAACACGTCTCTCAAGCCTTCTTGATCGCATTGCGATTGTTATAACTTACAAGCACAACACTATGAATCAAAGGTGATGAAAATTTCTCTCGGATAAATAGAGGAATGAAGAGGAGTAGAGAGAAGGAAGATGATATTTTGTGTGTTTTTTCTTCTCTAGTTTTACACCTATTTATAGGTATTAAAATATAATCTGATAAGATTTAACAAGATAAAATCTTTTTTAAAATTTTAAATTTAGATTCTGAAAATCTGTATAATATCATAATTTAAATATAAAATTTAAATTGTAGATGACAATTTTAAAATTCAAACTAACTATTTTATCCAAACTAGATTCTCTCCCTCTTCAAGTAGATATTATGATAACAATTTCTTATTTATCTTAAATATCAATTGTATATCATATTTATGCACTGTGTATCTGTGCACAACAACTTGTGTAATGGCATACGCATTTCGTATTTATACACATAAATTATTCTTATTACTATCCAACAAAAAAACAGCAGATGACATTAGAAATAAGGCAGGGGTTTCTCTAGATAAGCAACGGCAGGGGCAGTCGACAGCACTTGAGGGTCTTCGATTTCTGACTCAATTTCAATCTGAAGCACTAGAAGCGAGCAGGTAAAACAAAGAAAATTATCACAACATATCAAACTCAAGAATTTCAATCTCTTAACTTTTTTTTTGTCCCTGAACCGTAGGAATACTCTGCAGAACTTAGCTGAATATAGCCGAAAACAACAGGAAAAGCTTTGTAAACGACAACAACAGCTTCAACAAGTCCATAGATGCATAATAAGACTGAAATTATTAGTGCAAAGATATATATAGATTGCATGACGCAATTAATTCATTGAAAAATATGCAGGGACTACGAATATTTGAACCATCAACTGTTATTAACACTAATAGAGAAAGTTGATAACATGCAAAGCAACAAGGCATTGTCATTGGAAAGGGATATTAATGTAGATTGGTCATCTTGGGTTAATGTTGATTTACCAGAGGATGTAGACAAACATGAAGACCCTGACTATATAATTCAAGAAGTAGAAGAGAATTCGATCAAAACCTCTTCAAAAACAAGTAAATATAATCTCTGCCAACGCAAATGCTGAAATCTTGCTTAATCCTATGTCCATGTTTGGTGTACACCTGAAAGTGAGGATTGAATATAGTACATAACATGACTCTATCCTTTTAAAAAGGGGAAGATTTATTTATATATGTATACAATGGCGAGTAGAGGCCAAAAATTATCATACAATATATAGAAATTTCAGTCGTAATCATCAAAGAATTTAGCAAATAGAAATGTCTACAAAGATCTCTATGTGCACTATTAGCATCCATATTTGTAACAAAACAAAGCTTTTACATCAGCTAAAATCAGTTGTACAGAACTTTTGGAGTCCTTTTGCAGTCATATATATGCTTCTAAGAATTTCTTTCCCACCTAATATACTAGATAATATCTGTCCAAACAAATCCTAGCAAAGCAACCTCAAAGGATTAACCTCTAAGTGTTGCAATTGTCTAACACCTATGTTGTTCTGACTCTTTTTTTTTTTGAAGTATCAATGTCCGATATATATATATATATATATATCTCTGAATATAAGTATAGGGATATGATTCTCCAAAGACTCTCTAAATATATAAAAATCTTGAAATAAAATTAAACATGTATGCATCCAACGCTCACACCCTCGTTCGGGAAATATTGGTTAAGATCATCATTTTAGCTGATAAAACTCCAGCTCCTACACTTAGAGAATTCACAAGTTAAGAATAAGCAATCCTTACATTCTTCTTCCTAACATGAATAACAGACAATGGATCGAATCTTTGGGTCAATGATTCAAACTTTGACAATGTACTCGATCCATCCAGTATGGCTAACCAAGCAATAAAAGAGAATTTTGGCACAGCCAGTGAAAATCATAACAAGTTATGTTATGGCAG